>VXAX01000972.1:0-80031 GCA_013399835.1 Leptocoma aspasia | reverse complement strand
TCTGCCGAGCGGGCAGCGGCTGCCGCCGCCCCGCATCCTGCCCGCGCCGCTGCCGGGGAGCGGGAGTCGCGCAGGGCGCGTTATCCGGCAGGTCTTTGACTTCTGGAGCCGTCCCAAGTGCCGTGGTGGGGACGGAGACCAGAGTAGTGCTGTCATGGGTTCTTCAAGGCGCTCTTGCAAAACTTAGGCGTACGGGCGTGTTGTTGTCGCCTCGTCATGTTTCATCGTAACGCCGCTGCCGAGAAATTGAGGGCTTGCCAGCCCATAACACCAAATGTTGCGTCTGTGGTTTTGTTCCTTTGACGCTTGTTTATCGGTATTTCAAAAATGCTGTGCTCTCCCGTCATGCAGAGGTTTTCTCATTAGAGGGCTAAAAAATACTTTTATTCGTGCGCTTTTTTTTATTCACGTCTTCGTTCACATTCCGCGACTTCTTTAAGTATTTCCTAGTAGTTGCAAAGCGGTGACGCCTTTTACCAGCAGAGTTGGCAGCTTCTAGCGGAAAATTTGAACTGTCAGTGTGTTTCCTGATGGGAAATGAGACAGAGTTTCTTCTACAATCCTTTGCTTCATTTTATAACGTCGCTCCCCAGAGCTGTTGCTGTTTACCAGTACTACTACCAGGACTGCCAGACTACTACAGAACGGCAGTGCTCTAAACTTAAATTGTCAGACCACTCCCTTTCTTTCCTTAGTAAATAAAGTAGATTTGATGTTTTATCAAGTGTGGATTTCAAAAGAAGGCTGAAGCAGTGAGAAATAGAGTAAGATAAATCTGTAATACTGAAACAGTCACCAGGCTGACATATAAACACCCCGTTGTACTTGCTGGCTGTCTCTGCAAAGTTCACAAGCACCAAGTGCTGTCCGAGGAAGGATGTGCTGTAATTGGCAAAAGCAATCCAGGACTTTTAGCATTACTTTTAAGTTCTTCAAATAGCCTGTCACAGTTACAGATGTCAGAGCATTTATGCTGATTTTGACCCACTTCACTTAGCATGGGAGTTCCTTTAATTCCAGGTATCATTTGTGTATACCTGCCATGTTTCACAGTGGTTTAAGAATCCATCAGATAGTCATGAAGAAATGCAGGTATGGAACATAGTCAATCGATTCTGACCTTACTTGTAACTGATTTCAGTATATACAGTGTCAGTTTCTCTGTAGGTGTCATTAAAAGCCATGTCAGTTTTGTTAAAACTCTTTCACTTGTCTTGATGTCAAGTGCAGAAAGATGGGAATTTCCATGGAGATTCCTTTCTTCTGTATGTGCTGGATGACAATTTTTGATTACAAAATTATGCTTCAGAGCGGAGTATAGAATGAGTGACACTAGGGCAGAGATTAATGGTTAACACGTTTGTGATTCATCTGTAAACACATTCATTGGCTAAAGCTTGTGAAATGTGGTGTTAAATGAAATTGTGAAAGACTGCAAGAGCAAACTGCAAAATTCAGAGAATGCTGAAAATTCTTTAATAATTAGCAATTGTGTATTCCTTAATGCTTGGAGAGAAATGGTTTTAATATCAGTTTGGGTCATAATGTTTTTTTCCTTGATACGTGAAAAGCTGTAGGACCAATGTGGTCACTAATTTACATCAATAATTGTTAGTTGATAACTATTATTTATTCCTAGATTTTTTTTCCTTGGGTTTTTCTTTTTGTTTGGCTTTGGGATTTTTTGTTGTTGTGGTGATGTTTTGTGGTTTTTTAGGGGGTTTTGTTTGTTTTTTGTAGGTTTTTGTAGGTTTTTTGTGGGTTTTTGCTTGTTTTCCTTGTAGAACATGAGGGAAGTTCTTCCAGTTTGTACAGGTGGTGTAACTTGGTGGTCATTGAAGCAGTGCAAACTGTTTGTGCCGTAAAGTCAATTTGGTACTCTTCTTTCCTTTGTTCCGTCTTTCTCTCTGTCTTATTCAGTAAGGATATAGTTTCTATTCCTTTAGCTTTCAATTTCATGTGATTTCTCTGTTAGCATTTCCCAATTTGCCTACATCCTCATACTGCCAGTGTTGCCAAAGTATCCAGATTCAGCACTATGCAGATGGCGTTGCACTACTTTATATTCTTCAAGCCACTCTGGTTTAGCTTCAGGGTCACATCAGGTAGCCTTTAGGAGAAATGCATCTCATGGGATGAGAACTTCTGTGAAAATTGTAAAATCCAGAAATGTTTTGGTGGTCAGGCAATGCTCTTTCTGGGATTTCTTTATGACTAAAAGCTTTTTATATCATTCCCGTGGCTTTTGAATGCCAGCATTAGCTGTAATGTAAAAAACGCTAGATAAGCAAGAAATTAATTTAATTCTAATTATTTCTACTTGGTGCCTATCAAATAAAAACTTCACAATTTTTTTCTGACTCTCCAAGATGTAGTTTATCAGAAAGCAGAAGTCTTTGACTCAAGAGCCAGCTCTAATACGGCAGAAGAACTTACATATGTGTCCCAGAGGATCCTCTGGTGTTGGTAATTGTCCACTATTGTCTAGATCAATTTTTCTAGGAGCCATCTCCCTCTGCATCCTGTCTCTCCCTTCATCACATGTGCTGAAGGGCCTTCATGGTCTGATGAAAATGTTACTGTCACCTGCCATGCAATCTTTATTTGTTGCTGCCTGGCATAATTTTGCACAATTGTCACAAATGTCATCGTGGTGAAGGACCAAGACCTTGTCCCTGCAGTCTTTGTGAAAGAGTGGAAATAGGCTGCACTCTATCCTTTTATTCACTACTGCTTTCCAGCCCAAAGATTCCTCTTCCTCTGCAGGGGTGTTTGCTCTGCATGCTGGTTATAGGCCTGTATCTAGACACGATTCTTCTCTTACCAGCTGTGTGTGAGCTTCAGGCCATATACCTGTTGTCCTGTTTTCCCTCTGTTGATGTTCTCTGCTGATTTCAATCTAGTTAAGTCTTGGAAAAAACTTCATATTCTGTTCCCGTCTTCCCTCTCTTAGTGCTGTTATTATGTATAGACGGAAGTAGTTTATCTAATGCTGAGAACCACAAGATTGTGGCTATTATGCATCTTGAAGTTTGTGCTCTGTGTGAGTGTACAAAACTCAGTGTAATTTAGTGGGTTCAAGTTTTTAATTTTTTTGTTGTGATCTGTATAATGATGATTTCTGTTTATCATGGTTACTGTGTGAACAGGCCTAGGTTTTTTCCTGTAGTACCTGATAATTCTGCAGTCTTAATAAAAAGGTCAAGAGTTTTGTTATAGCTCATGTTAAGGTTTATTTATGGGCTTATCAATCATAATTATCTTATTGAGAGTGGTTTTTTAATATCTATAGGAAAGTGAAGCTGTAGTTTTATCATTTTATGACTTCTAGTAGTGTATCAAAGCCAAAGTATCAAACCAATGACACAGTTATTGGAAAGATGGTTTTAAAATATTGACACAGTGCAGGGTCACTTTGCTAATTCAGAACATTTGTTATGATAATACTGCTTTGAAAGGCTTTATGTTCAATCAGGCAGTGTGTCTTTATCAGTCTGGCTTTATGTTAGATAAACTATGTTGCCTGTGTTCCCACAACAGGCATTATGTGCATAAAGGCACCATAAACATAACTTGTCATGGTTAATTCAACAGAAATACAGTTGGTTGCCCATGCCTGTTTTGGATCAGTCCTATACCACTTCATAATTTGTACAGAAATCTACCATTAATGAATGAGCTGAATGGAATTAAGCAACCCCTGTTCTCAATAATTGAAATAATTAAATTTCAAATTTCTTGCACAGAGGAACAAAGCATACCACTTCAGAATTTTTCCTTTTGTTTATCAGTCTGAAAGTCTTAACCAGCCACTTCCGAGTGTTTGCAATACCTAAAAGTATGTTTAATTATATCTTTGATTGTCCTAGGCATTGAATTCTGGCAAGATCATGTCTATCCAGCCATCATACTTACCTTCTGGGTTTTTTGAGATATTCAAGCTTATAGCTCTGTATAGTACAAAATGCAGAATATAAAATTAGTTTTGATTGTAAATCTGGTTTTCATTTTTCTGCTTTCTTTGTGTATGTGTTTCTAGGTTGGATTAAAAGTCCATGGAGCGGTTGTGTGTGACTGGCAACAGAAGGTTGATCTTACATGTTTTTTCCTTTGAAATGATACTGCCTAGAGAACCAGCTGGTTTCAGATGAGAAAAAATATAAATGGTTTATAGTGTCCATAGTCATGGAGATGCATTCCTGATAGAGTGCAAGTTAGTTTTCACCTGTGTGTCTCTATTGTTTGGAATTTAAACATGCAGCTGTGTGACTAATAGAATATAAAGCAGATGGTTTGCACTCTAAGTTCTGTCTAGCTATTGCTAGTGATGGAAGAGATGGATGCTAATGTCTTTACAAACATGGGTGAGTGTCTTAAGGAGAAATGGGCGTCAATGTCTTTGAAATGGGTCTGAGTGCCTCTGCCAACCTCAAGCTACAGAACCCAGACAGTTTGACTCCTGAACTTAAGGGTAATAGACAAATGGGTCAGCACAAAGGCTGTTGCAGAGCCCACATAGCCCGCATTTCTAAACTCTGGAGGAAAATGACATGTTGAAGGGGGAATGCGGTAGGCAGTTCGGGAAGGCTGTACCTTCCTAGTACTGCAGCCACTGGGGAAAGGAAGAGGACAACATGCGACCGGGTTTTTAGGATAAAAGGAGGCTGTGTCCTCTGAAACCTTGAGAGAGAAACCCCACGTGTGTATGGCCAAGTGGACTCTCTCCCTTTATTCTAATGATGGTGTAGGACTCCTCTGTCTCCTTCGTGGACAGTGGCTTTTCATAGAGTGATTTTCTGCACTCTAGGCACAGGCTGTTTTAACCCCCCCCTGAGATGGAGCAACTGAAGGTTCTTACTAGATCCTTGGGATGGATTAAAGTGAAACGAGACTGAATGACCACTGTGTATACACATGGCAGGTTTATTTCAGAACAGTTTGCTTACATTGGAAAGGAGGTATGTATCTGCTTTGGTTATTGTTTATAGAAATGTAATTATATAAAAGTATAAAAATATCACTTAGGAAAATATACAAGGAAAAGAAAGGAAGGGTAAGAGTACAAAAGGAAAGATATCACTACCTGTGGATCCAGCAGTGAGACTTGATTGTTGCAATTTCGATGTCTGTTGGTCAAAGTTGTAGTCACAGTCTTTATCTGTCAGGGCTGGAGAAGTTCACTGAAAAAAGATTCAGTGGTTTAATATATGTTCAGGTGGGAAGGCCCAGGTGCCTCCCCTGGGAGTGGAGTTTTAGACTATGGAGTACTGTGGATCCTGCACAGTCTGGGGGTGCTTCGGGGGACTTTGAAGATTTGTGTCCCTTTCTAAGATGTGACCACTGTTTCTCTTGACTGCACAGGTTGAGCCAGTTGTGACTTACCAGAACAAAGTGATACCTTCTGGCTTATGTGTGAATGTCCAGATACCTCCCCCAGTGGGTGGTTTTACACCTGAGTTTCATCAGGAGAGGATATTGGCATGATAAAAAGCATTACCTCACTTTGCAGGATCTGCTTCTTACTGGCCTTTTTCCTTGTCTGGCTCAACAAAGAAGATGGTTGATAAGCAAGCTCGGTTTGTTGTGGTCATCCTTTGGTGGAGGGACGTGCACCTCCTTTGCACCTGGGCTGTTCTTAGGAAGATCAGTGGTTTCACCAGACACCCAAAAATTCTTCTCCTCCCCTTTGTTTAGGTGGTGCAAATCTGGCCTCAGCAAAGCACCTGTTGCTTTTGCAAATCTGATTTTTGAGTCATTAACCTTTAACATTTCAGTTCTCATGCAGGGTTCAGGTTTCATGCAACCTTGGGAGGGTCAGGACTTGTCAGATTTTGTCTGAATGTGCCTTTGCCTACACGGAACTTTGTTTGGTTTTACTTAGCTGCAAACCCAAACCCAGTATCTTTTTTCTAGTTACTGGGTGGCTACTGCTAAATTAGTTTCCCTTTGGCTTGTCCTTGTATAATTGTGTGGTATAACCATACTTCCTTCAGCAGATAGTAGTAGCAGGTAGTTATTATGTGTATAATGATGTATTTGTGACCCTCACAGAGTAGCGTCATGCAGAGGAGCATTGTCACGGTGTGATAGCAGAGGCTTTGCAAGTGGGGGCACAGGATGGGAGTGTGGCAGCAGAGGGTGAAAAGAGGGTACTCGGGATGTCCCCCTTGCTGGGGACCCCAGTGCTGTAAAGAGGTCACCAGTGGCTGGTAAAGAAGGGCAGTCTGGGAGCTGGGTAAAACCAAAAGTGATGAAAGAGCAGGTCTCAAGCAGATGTAATAAAGGCTGTATGTGGTGTACAGTAAATGTGGATGTAGAATGGAGTTGCAGATGAAGGAAGTCAGGGCATGTTAACTCAGCTGGGGGTCCTTGGAATGGGGAGGAAGAAGTCAGCAACATCATACTCCTTCCAAGACCACCTCTTCCACCTCTGCCACCACTGTAAACCTCATGGTTCTCAGACAGGAGGTGGGACACTGACAAGTGGCTCACTGTACACCCTCCCCCAGCTGAAGCCCACTGTCCTAGGCCTCAGAAAGGTGACATACAGGAAGGCCTGGAGCAGGAAAAGATCTAGGTACTAGGAAATGGGCAATGACTTTGTGTATTTTTATGAAGACTTTCTGTGGTAGTATTATTTTCCTCATTTTTTTATCTGCCCATCTGAGCAGTGGCTCACCGACCAACAGTGCTGCACTGGCAGAGAAAGGATGAATATTACACTGATGGTATATATTTCCTTTTAAAAATACTTCTTTGAGGTATACCTTTTAAAGAGTTGTTTCAGAAAAACTGCAAAACTGATCTGTAGGTTTTATGTTTTTATACATTAATGAAACACTGTATTAGCTGTGTTATACATTCCTAAAGAAATCAGATCTCAAGGAAGGCAGCATCTCCAAGGATTTGGATGGTCTGAGTGAAAGTAACTGGAAAGGTTACTAGTGTCTAGTTGTCTAGACAACTAGAAATCTAGGTTACTAGAAATCTAGTGTCTAGTTGACACTAGATTGAAAGGCTCTTTTGACCACCAGCGGTCTTAGTGCCATTTCCCAGGATACGTCACCAGAAGCTCAGAGCCAGAGACTGTTTACCTGCCCAGCCCTAACAACATAAATGTGGATGGTTTATTCTATTGGTTTCAAATAGAAATTTGGGTGGTGCTGAAGCAGAGTTCCACCAGTTCATGATAGTACTAATTGGTCTTTTTTTAAAATTTAAACTAGGATAGTCTAAGATTATGTTCAGGTCTGTTTTATCTGCACAAGTGTATTTTTATAACCCAGTACTTCCTGTCTGTTTCAACAGAATTCCTGTAAAACTATTGCTGTATTAGAGTAAATAAACTTGAAAATTCCTTTGGGTTTTTTTTTTTAACCCTCAGGAGCAATCACCAGTTTTAATAGAGGTTTCATCCTAAAATTGTTTGCGTACATCTAGCCAGAAACGGCATTGTATGGGTTGTGTTAAAACTCATGGAAGCACTGCTGATCTTACCCTTCTCATTGCTTCTCCCTTTCATTTTTCCCTTATGGCTTCTGAACAATATGTTCTTAGCTTGACAATGAAAGTTACCATGAGGCTGAAAATTATTTGTTTTCTGGTGAATTACTTCTCCAAAGGTTATGAAGAGATATTGTGAATGTTTTCTTAAGCTTGCACATCAGAGGTATGTTTGCTTTCTTTCCGGTTCTTCTAGTGCCGCGAAGAGTGGAGATGGTTTGAACGGAAAGGAGCAGGTTATCCCAATTGCCTGTTAGTCAGTACAGTCATTGTTGTCTCACCTGCGAGCCTATTGTAAGAGAATCAGTTATTTTGACAAGAAGGTAGAATTCTGAGAGATTGTCTGATCTGCTGTTAGGTCCAGGGCATTTTGAATCTAGAGATCTGGAGGCTAATAGCTGGCTTTGTTGTGCTCTGAGAATAGAGAAGGCGAGAGTAAATAGCTGTGGAAGGGTGACCACTTAAGCTGCCACTACAGTTTGTGCAATTACTCTGCAGGTAGGTCAAGTGGGCTCTTCACTTGAGTGGACTCTTAGGATCATACGTCATCTCAGGCCTGATCCTTGCAAGTTCAGTGGTGCCATTAAGGCTGAGAGGCAGTGCCTACTAGGTTAATACAGTTATGTTACAATTAGTAGTACTATGGGTACTGTTCTGCACATTAAAAAGTGATTAGGATTTTGTTATCAGGATCTTCTGTGAAAAAGTGATGTGGGCCCATCATTAAGTGAGGGAAACAGAAATGCGTTTATTTAATGAGCTAGGGGCAATTCCTTTTCCCATGGATTGATAAAAGTGTGAAAGAAGTTGTGTGTGCTTGTAATGTACAATACAAATACGATATACTGAAAATGTGTATTTTCTAAAAATTCTTTTGCATGGGTAACCAACTTCTGTGTTTGTAAACTGCTGAGTGCTTTATTTCACAACCAAGAAATCTTTGCATGCATTTAAATGTAATCTAAAGAGGAAGATAAACATTAAGCCATAGTACCTAGAGAGATTTTGACAAATTAATCTGAAGTGAACCACATATTTATCATTAAAGATTTCAGAGCTGTCAAAAGCAAAGTAAATCTTTTTCCAGTCAATACAGATTTTTAATTTTTTAAATTTTGAAACTGGAGAAGCAGATTTTAAACTTCTCAGTTCTGTAGTTACTGTGGTTTGTTCTTCAAGGCCAGAATTCTGTAATTTCTTCTGTAATTGCTGACGGGGGAATTGGATTTACTTCTGCTTAGCGGTTTGGTGTAACAAAGTCTTAAAAAACTTACAAAGAAGGAAGTCTAGATATTGATCACTAAAATAAAGTCAATTTGAGGGAAATACGTGGACAAGGAGAGTAGATGCTACTTTTTAGCGTACATCTGACAACATAGATATAGCGCATGGTGGGTGAGAGATCGTAGGAAGCAGCGTAGGCTGTGATGGTTTCTGCTTAGCTACCACTGCTGACTGCATCAGTGAATCTTGAAGCATCTGATTTATACGTGTGACTTGTTTTGGATTGAACAGCACAAAACACTTGGCATTAGGAAGCATTTCTTTACTGAGAGGGTGGTCAGATGCTGGAACAGGCTTCCTAGAGAGGTCGATGCCCCAAGCCTGGCAGTGTTTAAGAGGCATTTGGAGAATGCCCTTAATAACATGTTTTAACTTTTGGTCAGCCCTGAAGTGATTGGGCCGTTGCACTGGATGATCACTGTAGGCTCCTTCCAACTGAAACATTGTATTCCAAAAAACTTCTTGAGCACTGGACTGTTACTTTGATAAGTTTTTATGGAGTTTATGAAACTATGTGGAAAAAAAAACGATTCTGTGAGGCACAGCTAAATACGTTTTAACTTTATCTTATTTACTGATCAATTTCTTTCTACCCTGAGGAATTGCTCTCATTATACAGAAAAAAATTGTCCCAGCATTTCCAGCATTATTGCCATGGCTTCTATTAATTTTTTCCCCATAGACATCTATGCTGTTGCAACTGTTTTGGAAGGTCCACATCAGAATGGGCAGGTACATAATAAATAATAATAAATTCCTTCAAGATCTGTGCTAGTAGAATGATGCTTTCTGCACAGATGTTCCTAGACTTCCTTGTTATAGGGGTTTGATATGCATGTTTCTCAAGAAAAAAAGTTTGGTTTTTTCCCCCTCTCTCATAATTGATAGAAATTCCTTTTTTTTTTTGCATTCTTCATCTGAAAGGCTTAATGGACATAGACAAAAAATATGCTCACTAAGTTCAGCTAAAATATAAGTCTGTTTCTCTCAATACTTTGATTAAGAGAATGAAAAAGAAGTTTCAGCTATTTCTGGTTTCTGAGCTTTCCTGAGACAGAACAGTTTAGTACCAAAGAGAATGCTTTTCTCAGGAAACAAGTACACTCTGTACTGCTCAGTGTGTGCAGCAAGTCCCATTGAAAATTAAGATTACAAAGACTACCTGAAGTTCTAGAAATACATTCAGTCTGCTTTCTGTTTTGAGTTACCATTTCTTGTGGTTGTAGATTGTCCTATGCCTAGTTACTGTGTAGTTTTCTTATATTTAAAGGAGCACTTTGATTTTTATCCCCCTGAAATGAAAACACACAAATGAAATTGTGCAGCCTGTTGAGGTGTTAGGTGATTTAGTGGCCAAATCAGACTCTTTTTTTTCTTTTTTTTTTCCTGTTGGTACTTTAAAGTTTCTTTTGAAATTGGCTGCATTGCTTGAACAGCTTGCCAAGTTCTCATATTACTATTTTGGTTGGCTCTTTATGATTTGGACAATCAGGCATGCTGCAAACTTTGCTGAAGACATTGTTCATTTGTAGGAAAGTGTGTGAAGGGTTGAATTGAGGGTGTTGCAAGTTGTACTAGCTCAAAACCACGAGAACTGACCTGAATTTCAGTGTTAAACTTGGGTGTCTCTACCCTTGCAATCCTTTCAGGGATACTGCTTCTGTAGAAATGTTCTTAACTCATTAAAGATTCTTTATCTTTAGATTCTTTAAGATCTTTAAGAACCTGTAGATTCTCATCTACAGATTCTTACCTTCTTTTTATGCTGTTCTTATGGTGGCTGCTTTTTGCAGCTGCTGGAAGTATCAGGACAGAGTAAATAGCTGTAAGCTTTACAGCACCAGGCCACTCTTTATGTTAGTATGTATATGGGAAAATAGAGGGGAACAAAACTTAACAAGGAACACAAGAAGAGTAGGAAATATCTAAAGAACTCAAAGCACCTTATCTCAGTATAAGCATGACTAAAATTCCTTAATCCTAATCTACAGTGACAAGCACTAACATACCAATTATAACGTCACTATATAGTCATCATGCAGAGGAATTAAAATTGTTTGGAATTCTAATGGTGAGTGTGGGAGGCCTGTTCCAAAATTTAATGTACTATTTCTTCCAAATAAGTCTAATTTTGAGGTTTTATTGCAATTCAGTTTGGGATAATCCAATTCTAGTTACCAGGAAATAATGGTGTATCTAGGTATGTATAATTACAGAGGAATAGGAGGCAATTTTCATTTTGGGTTGGCAATTCCAATATTGCAGAACTTGCTGTACTGTCTTTTAAAGCAGTTTGTAGTGATTGTTGTCAACTACTGACTTGGGTTCACTGATTTTCCTGGGTTTCTTTAATTGTATGCATAAAAATTACACTTCTGAATGGACTAGAGAAGTTCAGAAGAATTAGTGTGTGCAGAATTCAGGTGTATTCACAAGTACTAATATTAAACCTAGTGCCTACTTTGGCTAGATTAAATAAAACAGATCTGTCCAAAGTTCTTTTTAAGCTATTTTTTTGCTCGTATTCCTTCTTCTGAAGTGTGAACTTAGGCAATACCTAAATTTGGAATACGGTATCTTTTCATTGCTGAAGTTAATTGGACCACTTAGAACATCTGTATTGAACAAAATATTAATACACTTTTCAGCACTGTGCAGTAGCACAAAAATAATGTGATTTAAATCTGAATGAGAGTTGTTAATGGTGCCCCTTGAAGAGGCTCTACTATTTATTAAAAATAATCACCTATATGGGGTATAAACTGGTTGTTTAATCCTTCCTTTTGCTCTGGGCTACGATCAAAGACCTTACTAGAAATTGTAGCTATCTGAGATTTACTTGAAGACAATGGAGATTTCACATCATGTCTCCCACCTTTAACAGTGAAGGATGGTAAAACAATGGAATAAAGTTCAACTTCTGTGCCTGCGGTGCAGAAGATTCAATTTATGGTTAAACCTGTTCCTACTTGCTCTGCCTACATCGAGGTCAGCTTCCATTTGTAGCAGTATTTCCTGCACAGATACAGTCTGTATACTTCTGTTTATTTCTGTTTTCACTGAGCTCCAGTGGCTCCCTGTCTGTCTTAGATTGCAAGAAATTGAAGTGTCCAAAACATTATTGCTTGAATTGAGTGTTTATCAGTATTATAAAGACCAGAAAATTAGTCTAAAATTGCATTTTTGTTTGTGTATTCCAGTATGCCTTTTTCCCAAAGGTACAAGACTCCTGACTTGCATTCAATTTGTGGTCAACTGTGATGTCTAGGACTATTTTTGACATAACTTCTGTATCTCCAGCTCCATGTAGCTATGCTGTATTTTTGCTGTTAAGTTTAATACCTCCCAAAGTTTATTAGTTCTTTCTTGTCCCTTTTCAATGGCATTATGTTTTCAGAACATTTTTCTAGTCTGTTGAGACAATTTTTAAAATTTCTTTATTTTGATTTTTTTGAATGATGAAATGATGGTAACTATTCAGGTCAGTCCTGATTCTTTAGAATTGTTAATTTAAGTCCATTCATCTGTGTATGATTCTCAGCTGGCTGAAGTGTGCTTATGATATTGGGACTGCATTCCATAACAAAATTAATATTTATTCCTAGGTGTGTCCTATGTATGGATTAGTTCTCTTTACCTTACTTGTCCATGACAGATTCTTAGAGATACTTCCTGATGGCTCTGAAATCTCATAGCCAATCTTTTAAGTAAGATCTAAGGTTTTTGGGTTGAGCTGGCAAGTTAATCTCTGGTAGAGCTTTGTGATTTAAAGGTATTTCTCTTCCTGATACCTATTACATGTATATATAACATACATGTGGTTGCTTATTGACTCATGGTATTGTAGTATGTGAACCACGGTTTGCTCAAATCCAGAATGGATAATAAAATGAAATGTAAACTGACTCCAGTGTTAGTGCTGACTAAGACTTGTGTATTAGGAGGGGAGAAGACTAAGCCAACTCTTGATTAAAAATGTTTAAAATGTTTGTGCATTGGTATCTGATTTGCATCTTTCACAATTTTTCTATACCTAAGATTATTTTTATCTCTTCTTTTTTTTTATAGAAATCTTTTGGACAGAGATACATTTTCTAAATCTGATCCAAGTGAGTATATAGTATTTTGTTGTTTCTTCTTATTACGTATTCTAAATGTGCAAACTGGAATAAAATTAGGTGGGTGGTTTTCTTCAGTGTCAGTTAGGTTTGCATTGTCTTTGTGACAATTACTTAGAATAATTAAGTTTCATTTGAATAAGTTACACTTATGATTAATGTTATGTGAACTGGAATTTTAAAGACTGTTTTTAATACTGCTTTCCTGAGCTAAATAGTCCCTTATTTAGTATTTAACCTAAAGTTTCCTAAAATTAAAAAATTCTGGAAAGTTTGGTTGTTTCTTTTTTAGTATCTGTTGTTTTAGATCTTTTTCAAAGCTATTAGGCAAAATACTAAATAAACTAGGAGCATTTGTTGCTGCTAGTACATACTGTCCACTAATCTTACAGCCAAATGCTGAAAAATAAAATTAAGTTAATCAATCTCTGGGAAACACTATATTTCCTGATCAAAAATGGTATGATGGTTTTTGAATTAATCTTATCAGAATTGTAAGCTAGTGACACTCACTTTCCTCATAAGCTGTGTTATGACTGGATCTCCCAAAACTCTCATGTCTATGAATTTATGATGGGACTTTGGATTTAAAATCCATTACTATCTTCCTGTATTGGGTGCTTTATGAAAACTTTAATCAAGGAACCGAGATCACAAAAAATTTCCTTTTTTTTCTGATAATGTTACTCAAAGGAGTTTTATACTGTTAATAGACTGGTCCTTAGGCTTTGGTGTCATCTTGTCTCCCCTACAACTCTCCATTTGCTTTTATCCATAAGATTGATTTCTTTCTTTAAGCCTGGGCTTTTCTTCCTTAGGATACCACATATTGTGCTTACTGGCATTGGAGATAACCCAAGACACATATACTTGTGTCAATTCTCTGGACATGCAACCATGTCCTGATGTTTGAATACAGAGTCATGTAGTGGTAGTGGTATGAAACATTTGAGTACTTTTTTTAGAATAGATGTTTCCGTTCTGCATCAAAAATTTCTTGAGAGAGATTCCACAATACACTTTTCAAGGGAAAAGCTTTGACTTCCTTGGGAAAAACTACAGGAAGTTAGGAGTACCTTTGAAGTTTTTAACCTGTAAAACTCTTTTTACAAAAAACAAAAACCAAAACAGCCCCAGAAGACACAGGCAATACCATGCCTCTGGTGTAGGGAGATCACACAGAAACAGAACTGAGTGTTTTGCATATTAATAAAAGCTTTCAGTTGTCTAAAAAAAAAATAGTAAAAATTAGGTGGGGGTTGGATTGGATGATCTTCAAAGGTCCCTAACAATTCTGTGATTCTGTTAAAAAAGACCCTTAGTTAAACTGTTTTGAAGAATTCTCAGTGACCTATTGCCTGTAATGAATTCAGAGATCTCTCATATTGGCAAAAGTGATATGGTGTCTATAGTTCTTAAGCTCAAATATTAGTAAGGACACATGCTTCAAGTTTTTATCAGATAGGACACTGTATTAGGCATCAATTGCAGGGTTTGAGTGGCAGGGGACTGCAGTGTGAGCTGTGTGGGAGAAGGCCATGAACAACCCTGTGACAGTCACAGCTGGTTCCAGTCAGCTCTGGAAACCACGTCAGCAGCGCTTGCCTGCCAGAACTTCTGCCAGCCAGGGGAGCACACAGTGCCCTGCTCAGACACACCACAGTCCAAATGTGTCAGCAGCTGCAGGCTGGAGACAGAGCTGCTGGAGTGACTGCCACGTGTGTGCAGACAGGCTGCTGGAGATGCCTTCTGGAGAGGAGATGCTCCCTGCAAAGGGCAGTACCTCCAAAGGCTCTGCAGCCTGTGCACAGCCCAAGAGCGTGCAGGTGGGTGAACCAAAGTGATCCTGGCTGCTGGGTGACCCCTTCTGGGAAAAACATGGAAAAAAAGTGGCAGGAAGACCTAAAGAAATCTTAGTATCTGTTTTAAAATGTTTCTGAGAAGTAGACTGGTGGTATTTTTTAATGGATTCAGAGTATGTGGAAGTATTATAAAAGTGTCATAAACTTGCTTATCAGCTTGGGACATACTACTTTTTCAATTAATGTAAATAGCCTATTTAAAGCACTCAAATTGCTGGTGTGCTTTAGAGGTCTGGTCTCCAGTTGTGAGTACCCAATTATGCTGCCATTCAGGCCTCCCTGTCACAGGTTAACCATATAAAACCATGGAGTACAGTAACACTGTCCTTGGTTAAGAGAGAAGGGGGAAACTTTTGACACTGGAAGTACTCATACTGTATTTGTGCTCTAGAAATTACTTGTCAGAGTAGCTTTGATTTTGGGTATTCTCCAAACAGTGTACATCCAGTTTTAGTACTCTGCAGGTTTTTTTAATAGCCAGTTTTGTTTGTTTGCTTGTACTTTAGTTGGGCACAGAGATATGGCCCTACTGTAAAAGGTGTGCATAGTATAAATGGTTCTTGTTTTCCTGTATTTGGAAGTACAGCAGGACAACATTCCTCAATGTCTATTCACTTGGACAAAGACCATTCTTAGGCTGCTCTGTATACAGTAAGTTTATTCTGTAGCTAAAAAGGTGTCAAAATCAGCATCCTGCTAATGTCACAAGATCCACTTTTACAGCCACTGAATTTGCAGCCATTAGATCTCATACAAGATAGAACCATGTAGAGTCATTCTGTATGCTGAGGTCTCATTGCTTTGGACTAGGGCAATTCTAATGTGCTTTTCATACTCCAATGCATTTATCTAAGGATCATACTGGTAGTAAAAATCCAATTTTATCTTCTTGGTCTTTTTCTCAGAGGGACACACATGAATGTAACTTACTTCATGACAATATAAACAGCCTCCTCCTGAAATTAAAAAGGAACTTGTGATTTTCCTGGTTCTCTTAGGAAGATATGCTTGGCCTTTTTTTAATATTGTAATGGCTACTCAGTATTCCAATTCTGACCACTTCCCTGCAATCTAGAATATTCATGTCAAGAGGAATCTGTCCCTTTGCCTCCCCAGAGGCAAATGACAGAAGTAACTGTAGAGATAGTAGATACAGATGGGACAGGCTTGGATAGCCATTGTTCATGAAGTATTTTAAACAATACTGAAGCCCCTTACTGACAGTGCTTTCTGCTCAGTGAAGTCAAAGCAAGTAATATATACTGATTTACTGTAGCGTTTGGAGCATTCTGCTCTCCCAGTTTGGAGACCATTTCTTCTATGAATTTTTTTTTTTGATCTGTGGGTTTTGTTGGTTTGTTTTTTCCTTGTAGAAAGCTGAGCTGAAGTAGTGCTTCCCTGATGAGGCAGGGATAAGACCTACCGAGGAGATACAGATTAATGATTTTGGCATGTTTCTTCCGTCTAATGATGGGCAGAGTTGTTTTCTTCCATGCTCTGACAACTGAAGACGAGCCCTGCAGAGCTGTGCTGGCAGCAGCACAGTCAGATGAAATGTCTTCCTGTGGAGCCCTGTGGCCCCTGAGTATTCATCATCAAAAGAGTCCAGGATGAACGACTGAAGACATAAAAACTCTTCCCTGGGGAATCTCCCCATGGAGGATAGTAACAATAAAAAGAATCTCTTGGCAACTGGGACAAAGGGACCTTAGGGCACCTCTGCCTGGAAGGTATAAAAGCTGGTCAGTGAAGAGTACTGGGGAGCCCAGCTACACCTGGTACCATGGAAAGATTTAGGTAGTGTGGGGAAAAGGTCAAATTTCAGTGTAGGCAAGTCTTCCTTGAAATGGAATAGATGTGTTGTTGTGTTTGGGAAAACTGAGATGGGCAATGTTGATGTAACAGTAGTTGCCAGACTAAAGGGTAAGCATATATTCATTGAAAGGGGAAGGACCAGAGCAGCTAAGGAAGGCCTGGTCCATCTGGGAAAATAGGAAGGTGCAGGCTATAATAATCTATAATATTTTGGGAACTGTATCTACAACAGAGTAATAAGTGTGACATTTATACCTTCTTTTTCATTGCAAGATTAATTAAATTTACCTTCAATATGACATTGTGGTAGCAGTGTCCTGAGTTAAAAATTACTAAATATTAGTATTCCTGACTATAGATGTAGCTGTATCTTCTCTTGGAACAACTCATCCAGCAAATCTGTCCAAAAGGGTTTCTCAGTTACTCTTCATCAGTGTGCTGCTGTGAACTTTCTCATTGCCCCCTCAGTTTTTGAGATTATGAGAGAAAAACTTTTTTTTTTAGCTCTGTCTTAGGATGTGGTTGCATGATATGATGGCTTTTGAAATATTATTTATCCCCTTTTATGCCTTCTTCTCCCTTATGACAATGCTGGTAAGTGTTTTCTGCTAAAAAATGGGTTGCTTTATGGAGCCTTCAATCTCTGGTTTGAGCACTTCAAGTGCTTTAGATCAACTTTACCATATTTATCTGCATTTCTCCAGTTGGATATGAATTTGACAAAGTTTTTTAGGGATTACTGCAATTAGTGTATGAGGATCTTTACAAAACTCTCTCCAGTATCCATTTGAGATAGTGAATCTTAACATTGATGGAGACCAATATTATGATTGGTTTCCTAAAATTTATGAGGTGCATTGTAGAGGAAAGATAAAAAAAAATTGAAAAATTTTTCTGAATTTACAAAATATTTATCAGAAAGACAGAAATGTATGTCTTGTCTAAGCTTTCATTATGGCTGACTTTTTTTTGAAATGTCAGTTTGAGATGCATACATGTATGTATCCCTGTCAGACTTGCACCTTTTACTTACAATAAAATGTTATATGAAGTGATTGCTTATTGGTTAATATTTTTATTATATTTAAAATATCAACCACATCTGCAGCCTAGAAGGGGAGACCTTACTGCAGTCTACAGCTTCCACTGATCTCTGTGGTGACCAGTGACAGGACCCGAGGGAATGGCCTGAAGTTGTGTCAGGGCAGCTTTAGGTTGGGTATTAGAAAAAAAGGTTTTTCCCCCAGAGGGTGGTTGGGCACTGGAGCAGGCTCCCCAGGGCAGTGGTCACAGCAGTAGCCTGACAGAGTTCTAGAAGCATTTGGACAATGCTCTTGGGCACATGGGGTGACTCTTGCGATGTCCTGTGCAGGGCCAGGAGCTGAACTTTGATGGTCCTGATGGATCCCTTCCCACTGGGTTCCTTCCAGCTCAGGATATTCTATGATTCTACAATTCTGGATTGGTAGTCAGAAGTTCAGTAACCTACAGAACTTTCTTTAGCTGATTTCACAGCTTCTATTTCATTCTGTTTTCTCACGCTTTCCCATTTCACTTCATTCTTCGTGTAATACACTCCAGCAGCCTACTCCAGAGTGTGTTGTAGAAATAGGCTTTTTTGTTTGGATTCAGTTTACTATAAACAGTAACCAAAGGTAGGCACATGATTTTCGAGGGTTTATTTAGAGTTAAAGTAGAAAGACAGACATCTCCTGAGAATTACTTTGAATTTTTTTTTTGTAAAAGCTTTTTTTTCATCTATGAGACATCTTACTTAAAAAATAAATGTGTTAACTTTTAGCTTCTATGTGAGCTAAAATATTGAAATTGCTTTTTTCTGTTTCTCCTCTTATTTGCTACTGCCTAAGGGGATTTTTTTCTTTTTGGTGTGGAGCAAATGCATTTCAAGTAAGAAGAAAATGTAGTTAGAAGGCTGACTTCATTTCTGCTTTCATCTGTTGATGATTCTGACTTCACTGAGAACAAAATCAAGCCTCTGCCTTTGTTGTTCAAGGCTGCAAACTAAAACAGTATTATTTTTACCTTCTTTTGAAAAATAATGATTCATACAGGAAAAGAATTTGTTGAGGAAAAAAAAAGTTGAAATATCTGTATTTCTGTTGTTTAGAAAGGGTTTGAAGAGGCGTTTCAGGTAAAAATTGCTTTACCGTAGTTACCTGCAACTAGTTCAAGGCTGTAGAAAGTAAGGTTTATAGTTCTCCTTCAGTGCAAATGATCTGTACTTAAAATAGTATTTAAAAGACCTGATTATAATCACTGCACCCCTGTCACCAGTCCTTGTGATGAAAGCTGCAGCTTAATGTGAGTGCTGTACTGGAAATAGAGATCTGAGTGACACCTGTGGGATTGTTCTGCTTGGTCTTTTAAAATCAGGTTAGGTCAACAAATTTAATGGATTCCATTTTTTATCAGGCTTTAGTTTAAAAAAATAAAGTATGCATATGTGAGATGCTTAAATATATATAAATAATTTGAAGTAAAATTAATGAAGAAAACATGAGAAGTTTTTTTCTTCCTTTTCTGATTCTGTTTCCCCTGTTTCTTTTCAATAGTGTCCTCGTTTTTGTTTTTGTTTTTGTTTTTACTTTAACTTTCTTCCCTCTTGAAGGAAGTATATTTTAGGGTAATTGTGCATTAGATCATCTGGAATAGCCTGACCACTCTCATTTAAAAAAGACCTGCTTTTATCCAATTTTGCCTTTAAAGGCTGTCAAGTGCTTTGCTGGAGGTCAGGCATAAGTGCTACCTCACTTTTTAGAAGCACTCCATTTATTAACTGATTTCTGCAACAACTAGACCATATAGTCACCAGTCTGGTTAGGCTTGTTGACAGCTGAGGGAAAACATTACTATTTGATGGTCCTAGTTACTAATTTCCACAGCACAAGAGACTACAAAATTAGTTCACTTAATTTAAGGATATGTTAAAGTCTGAAAATAACCTAACTTTTTTTTTCTTTTCACAGTCTGTGTTTTGTACACACAAGCAATTGGAAACAAAGAATGGAGAGAGGTAAGATGCATATTCATAGGTGTATAAACCTTTTGGGTATATTTAAGGCTGGTCATTTGTCCTAGCGGAAGAGGGCATCGAATGCCTCTTGAATGCCATACTAGGCTTATGGGGGCTCTATGTACTAGCAAACACTTAAAATATATTCACATTGATCTCAATTTCCATATCTGTATCACACATTTCCATCAAAAAAGAAAACAAAATAGAGAAAATACATGAGTTTCCCATTTTACAGTCTCCCTCAGATAAATGAAACCAGACTTAGCTGTGAATTTGGGTAAGGTTTGTGGTTCTCAAGAGAGGAAGACATTCAAACAGGACTGAGCTGTGGTGATGGTCAGTGTCAGCAAAACTAGTCAGTAGTTGTGGTAGAGATCTGCCTTTGCTGTGTCATGTTTCAGAGAAGTTAGAAGCTGCTGAATAGAGTGTACACTATTGTAGGCAACAAGGGAAGGAAGATATTATGCATAGGTTGGACTTTATCTTCTTATCTGTGTGTGTAAACACTCTGGAGAGATATGTCCTAAGAAACCAAATCAAGTACCTCAGAACTGGATACCTGCAGCAAATGAACATTTATAGCCTGGAACTCTGTCCCAGTCATCTACTTAGTCATCTATTTTTTCTCCTATAATATTACTTTTAATGTTATCAGAGAGAATGGATAGTGTTTGGGGAAGAGTGGTCATCTTTCTCCTGATAAAATCCACTATTTACCTTCAGAGAGGATTGGTGGAAATGTTCTTCACTACAGGTGGATTGCTGTGTGGCCATGGGCTTTGAGAACAGAGCCAAGTGTAGAATATACCATCTTACTATTTTTCCCTGTAAAAGAGAGGAGGTCTGATACTTGTTTTCAGGACTGATATTTTATGTGATTATATTTTGTAAAGTTTCAAGTGGGAGGTGACCAGGGACACAGAAAACAGACCTCTTCTGTTACATTTGACATCCTTGCCAGTTGGCCAGAGAATTGTATTTTCTGCTTTGCTGAAACATGGTGGATGTGGGTTTCACTCTTGTCAAGAAGAGAGAATCGAATTTGTCTCATGCTTGGGAGAACCTCATATAACTCTGCAATACATGAAATTGTACCTATTTAATTTGTAGTTTTTAGCTAAATTGCTGCTCTGTGTTGCCATTAAGTGGGTACTAGACATCCTCTCAGTGTACCTACTGGATCACATTCCTCTGATGATATGTGTGACAAAATGTCAGTTTAGGGACTCATAATGGGAATTCCCTAATCGTAGTTAAATTAGCAGATATAGTGGACATACAGAGGGTTCTAAATATCTGGATAGCAAACTGTGAAAACAGCAGATTCAGGTGCCTAGGTGGCTTGGTGTGATTTGGTTGTCAAGCTTAGATCATCACTCAATCGTTTGGGTTCTCTGCTGGTCCAGAGTTAAGATGATTTTTCAGAATTTTGGCTTTTATTATTGTTTAAGATTCCTATGAAAGTATGTGTAATTTTCATACTTCTCTTGTGTAGCTGTTAAAACAAGTACTTACCATTTTTAATATTACAATTCTAGTGATGGTAGGATTATAATATAATCTTACCTAGAAGTACATATAATTAAAGAGGAAATTTAGGAACTACAGGCATTAAAACAGACTTTTGACATTACAGTTGCTAGAAAATCTTGAGTTTTTTGTTTTAAATCATAATTACCTCCATCTTGTCTATCAGGAGGTTCAGGTATAAATATTTGCAAATCAGTTTTCTGTTTACAGTTAGTGGAAAAAAATAACATCCTGAATTCACCAGACCTAATTTAGATATCTACATTAGATCAGATGAATCATTCTATATAAATGCCTCCAAGAGATGATCAAAAGCCTAAACTTTGACTATGTCAGATGTAGAGTTCAGTGAGAAGAATCCATTCCTAGTATCAGTTACAACAGTCAAAATTTAGAGGTTGGCATTGTGGAGGGGCTTAATCAGGATTGTATTTTATGTATTCTGGCATATTATATTTATACCAGCAGTAAAAAAATTAAGGTGGTATGTAGAACTATTAGTCTTTTTAAATAGTTACATTGATTCTGTTACTCTCATGAATAGTGTTTCTGAAGGTTTTTGCTTCTTGGCCATGTTGAAATTTTAGCTTTACTCAATTATTAATGGGGAAAGTAGGCCATGTGGAGAACTAATTAATCAGTAGCTATGTTATTAGTCATAAGTGACTGGATTATAGAAGTAATCTCTTCTGCTTAAAAAGGCTACAGGTAATTGGGAAAACATTTCAAAAGATGCTTAATTTAGCTGAACAGTGTAGACTAGTGTTTTTTAGAGAACAGCATTTTAATGTCACAAGTAAGGTAAATTCTATTAGTAATTTGTCAATTTGGTAATTAGTTATAGTCGTTTAATCATAGAACCATTAAGTTGGAAAAGGCCTGTAAGATCATTGAGTCCAAACATATGTAAAGGAATCATTCGTGTAGCCCATGTAAAAAAAGTAAACAGGCAAAAAACCTGAAGCCTCAACTAAAACCCAAAACAGTAATTTAAAATAATTTAAAGAAAAGTTAGTAGTGACACTGGATTCAGTCTCTTGAGTTTTGCAACAATCTAAGTATAATTGGTGAGGGATAAAGGTGACAGTGTAATGGGTATTCAGTTAGGCCTTTTCTGGTCTTAGTGTGATTTGATCATCAGCACATTGCATATTTATCTTTGGTTACTGATATACTTCTGTAATACGTTGTAAATCAAGTCTGACAGATTTCCCAAGGGCAACATGGTTGTAGTGTAAAATGAAATATTGTTTATTGAAAAAAATGCAGAATTGAAGAGTTGAAAAGTACTTTTAAATGTATGATGTTTTATTATTTTAAAAAATTAAAACTGTTGCTTAGCTGCCATTTTATAACTTCTTTTTCTTTTGAAGTAACTTTTTCTTTGGATTCATAAATAATTCTATTTCTATTGGAGCTATAAAATTTAAACCCATGATATATGAAATATGGCAATCATGGAATAATTTAAGAGAAAGGAACCTGCATGGTATCCAGCCTCCTATTCATCTGCTGTCTCTGGTTCATCCTCCTGATCCCTGAAAAGCCATCTCCAAAGTCAGGCCAGGTTGCTCTAGGTCTTCCCCAGCTAAGGTTTGGATTTTTTTAAAAATTAAAATATTTTCAGCTTGACAGAGGCTGAGGTACTTCCTGTAAGCATCACGAAGAAAAAGGCATTTTGCCAAAAGCTCAGAGAGAGGAGCAAAGAAGAGAGAGCTGAACTGAGGTGAAATAGGAGATGGACAGTACAAAAATGATGCATTTGCAATGGAAGGATTGTGTTCCCTAATATTTAAAACTGTCTTAAATAAACAATATATGCAAGCTTTTGCTTGCTGTTGTGTTTGGTTGGGGTTTTTTTGGTGCGCTTTTTTTCAGGAAACAGTGGATTTTTCTTAATGATTCAAATTTTTGTGGATTTTTATTGGCTTTGGGAGCTGATGTTGATGAAGTTTAGGTCATACAATACAAGGTATGTACCACTTTGTCTTCATCTGCAGGTAACTGATCTATTCATGTGAACGCAGCCATTTTCTATCACGACATCTGTTTAAGAGAGGCTTTTACAGGCTGTCATTTATCTCACATATTCCTGGCATTGCCAGTCTAATTATACTTCCTTATAGCATGTAGCTTAAACTTACACTTTTCTTTTACAGTTTGGAAGAACAGAAGTGATTGATAATACTTTAAATCCAGATTTTGTAAGAAAATTTATAATGGACTACTTCTTTGAAGAGAGAGAGAATCTGCGATTTGATTTGTAAGTTAACAATCTTTGACTCTAATATTGCAGCCTCTGTAAGCATGTAAAGTTTTGTCTAGCATAAAATGTACTTGAAGAGGGAGGGTATCTATTGACATAGGATAAATTAATGTAATATACATGATTGATTTAGCATTGGTTCCTCAGAAATAAACGTGTAACATAATAATGACCGAGTTTTAAGAAATTGGCAGATGTTAACTAGTCAAAGTGCAATTATGCTTACAATTATTACTTTCAGAAAGTAGAAAGGAAAATACGTCAAGACATTAAAATATTCTTGCAACACAGCAAGCAAAACAGGTACAGATCTACTGTCCAGAAATAAAATACACTGTACAAGTAGTAGAGAGCCAAAATTTTCTCTACTATGCATCTAAATATACTAAATTTTAAGATTTTAAAACAACAGCAGTTGTTCTAGAAGTAGAGGCTTTTGACATTATTCCAGATGTGCTCATTTCATTCCAGTGGCGGAATTGTTTTGACTTTCACTTTATTCTTTGGAAAATAGAATTGAGAGTCCAGTCAGCAGGTCATGTCACCTGTCCTTTTTGATTATTTCAGTCTTTATGATAATCAAGGTTGTCTTGGTTTTTTTTTAATTTTAACCCTCCTTTTTTTATTACCAGTTCTTTATTAACCTTGCCCTAGGAGAGAGTATAAATGACCCTCATAGATAGTTACGTTTTTGCTGCACTTTTGCATCACACTGTGCATTGTGGCCACAAATTTTCTTTGTATGTTCTTTTTTAGTTGAAGAACCCTTTTCCTATTTCTTTTCACTTCCTTTGTAAGATGTACTAGACCACCTATTTCAAGGAATGAAAGGAAATACTTAAAGCCAGGAAGATTATAGGGTGCTTTGAGGTGGCTGGGTACAAATTCTTCATCTTTCACAATGGAATCCTGATGCAGACTTTATTTGTAGTTTTAGAAGTTGCGTTTAATGTCATTCAATCTATGGAGTATAACTATTGTGGGTTATTTAAAATAAGTTTTAAGTCAGAGCTAATCAATTTGTGAAATAAAGGATTCTTCTCCAAGCATAAAGCATTGCTGAAATAGCCACACAGTGGGGGCTGTGTGGGAATCTCTTATCTGTTTGCCTCCTGCTTCTCACAGAGTGGATGTAGGTTACGGGGAGGGGGCAGTGCAATAGAAATGAGAAGTGAAAGAAATGAACTGAAAAAGAGAAAGCCAGGCTCAGTCTAGGGAAAGAAAGGGGAGTCTGTAAAGACCTTCTGGGTAAGTGCTGTCTAGAAAGGACTTGGACCTGGAAGGGAAAACACAGTTCCCTGTTTGTTTCTTTATGTAGTCAGAGAAATGGACTCCTGTCTGTTTATGAAAAGCTGTAAATATCACAAATTCTCTGTACTTATCAGAAAGACCTGACTTTCTGCTGCTGTCCTGGTTACCTGGACACAAGTCTGTTCTGAACTCAAAGCTGAGTAGCTGTTGCTGTCTCTGCCTGCAAGTGACCATACAGCCATATTGCTGTGTGAATTTACTGTAGAGCCCTATAACAATGGTGGGTGAAAAATTAAATATCATAGAACTCTGAGTTAGAAATGTGAATCTCACATAGCCACTCATGGATTTAATCCCAATTCTGAAGCTTTAGAAAGCTTTCTATATTAAGCTTCTTGGCAAAATTATGTACTACTGTTGGCCAAAGTGTTATTTTTCAAAGAAATGCCTTACTTGATTCATATATTTAGTGGGGAAAAAAAAATCAAGTGGCAAGTATATCTTTGATGTTTGGTGCTTCAATAAATGAGCATGACCGCCCCCCCCCTAAAATGTACAGCCACCAATGTCACAGGCCCCTTTCTGCTCACAGCTGGTACTTAGTAAATGATTTTGCCAGTGAAGTTGTTCTTAATTTTACTTCTGTAGCTATCCCTCAGGTCAAATTATAAATTCTGTTTTTCTGTTCAATTTCACCAAACAGTTTGCTTTTAATTGGAGGTTTTAACTCGTGTTAATGGTATTTATAGGAATTTATTTTCTTTATAAATATGTTTCTAAAGCTTTGACTGTGCTGAACCACATCCAGCTATGTTATGGTATTCCTGTCATCCTGACTTGTGATCTGGTCCATGATGCATCCCAGCAACCAGTTGTGGCAGCACAACCAAAGGGATAGCATTCCATGCAGGGGAGCCTGAGATGGGCAGTAACATAACAGATAAAAACGTTTCCAGTTTAGTTACTGGTATTGAATCTGAGCATATTATTTGATAAAAATATTACTTGGATTATCTGATAAAGATGGAAGACTATTAAAGTATAGAGATTAGTAATCTTGTATGAATTACTTACATTTTTTTTTCTATGTCTCTTAAATTTAGAGAGTAATTTTTTTTAACTCTTGACTTGATTATGGAGGGAAACTATGACATTTTCTAGCTGGAGGAAGACCAAGATTATGATAAACTCAAAAGAACAAGTCAAACTCTTGCTAAAAACAGTTTAGTTTATTGTCAGTTATTTCTATTTACTTATTCAAATGACTGAAAAATTACCTAAGAAAATAATTTACAAGTTAGTTTGTTTTCTAGAGTTAATTTTTAATTTTTGGTCTGTTTTTTGTCATCTTTCACTGTTCAAACAGGAATATCAGAAGAATTTCTCTTTAAAGCTTGCACTTTTTTGAAAATTATTTAGTTTCAATTAATTAGTGAACCATAGTCCTATAATATGTGATAACTCAATTTGTCTTCCTTACTGGGGAACTTCCATTCACAAATCTGTTTGTGTAAATTTCACACATGGCTGTAGGTGAAAGAATTGTTTGATTTTTGTTTCTTTACGTAATTGTTGTTAGATATGTCATCTGGCAACTCTGACATAAATTTTCTTTTTTTTTCTCCTAAGCTATGATGTTGACTCAAAGAGTCCTAACCTGTCAAAACATGTAAGTTCTTCCTCACTATTATAATTCCTTGTGTTAAAATGCTTAAATTTCTTAAGTATGTGTATTTTCTTTTGACTGGAAGTAATATCAGATACACAGAGACAAATACAGTGATTGTGCTATGAGTGAAAACACATAATGCTAATGAGTATCATTTTAATGGGACATTTCTCTTGCAAAGGGCATATTTGAGCATGCATGTATACCTTTTCAGATATGTAATATGCTGCAATTAGTTGATACTTTTTTGGGTCCTAAAATTGAAGCATGTTTTGATTGTGTCTCAGTGTTAGGAGAAACCTTTTATACTCATGTTGTCTTGAAGTGGGAGTGATGAAATAGTAACTTCAAAATTTAGAGATGCAAGAGTAGAATTCAGAGGCTTCTCAGTTAATTTTTAAAAAATACATACAGGAAGACTGGTAAGAGAACCTTTGAGCACCTGGAGCAGAGGAAAAGAGGATAGTAGAAGGAATATTGTGTGTGTGCTTCACAGTGAAAAGATGAGACTTTTAGCCATTGATGTCCAGTTACATCCTCACTGTAGTGATTGTGTAGTGCCTTAGAATTGTGTCTGTCAATGTAACCTGCTGTTATGTCAAATAGATGGTAGTGAGTCTGTTTATGATTCATTATTGCATAGTTATTAATAAGATGTGGTGTTCAGCACATCAGTAGGGAACAGCTCAGATAAATGGGAAACAAAATTTCATTGTGTGAAATATGAATTCTGAGTTTTTATGTTATTGCTTTTCAGGATTTTTTGGGACAGATGTTTTGTACGCTGGGAGAAATAGTGGGATCACAGGGGAGCAGACTGGAAAAATCAATTGTGTAAGTGTTCTGGAATGTTGGATGAATGCATACTGCTGCATGAGGCAAGAGTTGTGGAGCTTTTTGCTGTGAGATATCTTGATATACATAATTGACAGATATGGCTCTTAAGAGAGAGTAAATAGTTACATGCAATAGAAATCTTTCTTCATATAGGCTATGGTAGTTTAGGTTTCATTTTGGACAATTAGGAAATTAATTGACTAATCCATAATTTTTGTCAACCTTGTTACATCTTGCATTAGAAATAGCTTGCATGTACTGATCTAAAAAATGTTTTTGTTTTAGTTTGCAAATTAGCACATCATAAAACTTCAATTACCTTTCATTCAAGCATTTGAGTTCCTGCAAAAAACCTTTACAAAGAAACAGTGAAGAATCAGCCGACCATATTATCAGATTTCTAATACAATCACACAAAATTATTAACATCAGCAAATATTGTGGTTATTAGACGACAGTATTTTGTGATTCTCCCCTTAATCCAATTCTGGATATTAAACTTTTAAAAACATGTCTAGGAAATAACCTTGAGGACCAGTACAGTAAGTGTTATAATAGAAAAGTAGTTTAGCTTATGTGATTAAAAATGTTGTCTGCAAACAAATGAAGAGTGTCCCAATGATAGGCAGGGGAGCCCAAATACCTTGCCCTGGCTACTTTCAGACCCATCCCAGGGTTCCATTAGCTTATGGAAACCCATCTCCACACACTCAAAGAATCACAGATGTACAAGGCACAGGCAGGGGAGCTCCAGTAACACAATTAAGGAAACAATCCCTGCCCAGCTCCAGGGCTGTCCCAGGAGAACCAGAGCCCCAGCACTGGGGGATGGCAACAAGTCACTGCTTGTTCTGGACGTGGTTTTACTTCTTGATGGCTGCACAGTTTGAGCACAGAAATACTGTCTTGTCAATTGGGACAGGAGGTTGGCCCTATTTTGTTTACTTGTACTGAAACAAAAGCTCACTGACTTTCCACTGCCGAGGCCTAGCTCATGCTAGCTGCCCCAGCGAATTGCACTGCCACAACTCCATGGACTGGGTTGAGTGATTGTCAGCCTGTGGTCACTTGGTCAGAGAAAGTGCTGACTTTGAAGGCACTTACATTTAGTAAGATTAATCTTACCTGACTTTTTGAAGGTCTTCAAATTTGTTTCTGTCCTCAATTAGTAAATTATTCAGTGCAGTATATGGGGTTTTTTTTCTGAGAAAATTCCTGAAATTTATTTTGAACATGTAGATTAAAAGGCATCCATTCAGCAGTTTAGCATTTGGTACAGGTTAAATGAAGTCTGAAGTGAGTAACAGGTGAGGTTTAAAGTTTGAAATTATCTATGAGGAAAGAAAAAATATCAATGAAGATTCTGTGGAAAAGAGGTATTAACTTCACAGTTGTGTTGGCTTGTGTAATATATTTTCTCTTGGGTTAACAAGCACTTCTCAAGTCTGGGTTCTGATACTGTCTTGTATCATAGTTACTAAGTGGATGTAACATGTGGGTAGACACATGTTAATGAGAGAGTGTTTGACTTTTATCAGTTCTTCATAGTGTCCCTGTTTTATTTTATCATTGGTGCTTTTGACAGTGACAACTGTGCCTGGGTGATTCCCCATTCTGGACTCTCTGAAGTCTGGATATCTGGGTGTCTAGGAGACATTTCTGTTATTCATGAAACTTTTGCATTGCATGTCAGGATTTTTTGCTTATAGATGTGTGTTTAATGTCTCTTAATATTCAAACAATGAGAATTGAATTGACAATATTGCGTGTCTTCCCTTCTTAGGGATATTTATTGCTTTGAGTTTACTGTTCTCTTTATGAAGTCAAGTCTGTGTTCTCATAGCATGAATGCTCTTTATGATCTATGAGTTAAGAGAGCCTTATCTTTTCACCATATTTCTGAAGTCCATTAACATTTTCCCTCTTCAGTTCTCTGCCAATGGATGTACAAAGGAGAGAATGCTTGGTGCTGTTTTAGTCCCAATCAGCTACCCTACAGAAGTAGCACTTTGTATACTTAAGCAGTTTGAGAAGCTTGAATTCCATTCTCTGATTGGCATTCAAGTAAGCGCTGATGTTCTTTCAAAATTAAAATTAGAAAGACTTGAAGCTTATTCTTCTCTAGAAGAAACTCTATCTACTTCAGGCACTTGCAAAAGTCTTACACAATTCGGGACTCCATGGCTGCCATGATCTGTGCAGCTTCAAGACAGATTGTGTATCATCAGGGAAAGTTCCCTTAGAAAGCCTACAATGAAAGGCTAGTCTTGTCCTTCCTTAAAGTTAAACATCTCAGGTCTAGAGGGTCACCATTACTGTGGTCAGGTAGGAAGGCTGAAACATACCTTGCACTAATCTTCATGGCAAGTACAGAAGTGAAGGTACACAATTCACATTTTTCTTTGCCTACATGGCATGCATCCCTTGCAGTTTCATTGGTATTACAAGCACCAGTGAATTACACCTCTGAGGCATGAACCTGACAGTATTTCTTCTTGGCAGTTGTGAGATTGTCCCCTGAACCTCCCTCTCTGTTTCTGATACCATTAAGGACTTGGAATTTTCTGCAGTCTGTCACAGGAGAGTCTTGCTCCCAGTATTGTAGTGTGGTAGCCTGCTGTCCTTGAGACAGTGAGCATTTTTTGTTCAAGAACATACTTAAGTGTTGCACTTTATTTTACAGACTGGCCAGGTACAGATGTGAACATTTGTTTTGGATAATTTCTATTGGAAAATAATTTTAGTAATTCAAAGCAGGTGGAGTGGATAATGTAACATTTTAACAGTAATGTTTGTTCTCTTTACCTGATGCGTTACTAGATTCATTAAATGCCTTCTCAAGACAAGATCCATGTGTAAAATTTACTCTGACTGGCCTCTCATGTTCCAGCTGTATTGGCATGAAAGGATAATGTCCTGAAATGGTGTGGTTTCATTTCTCTGTCGAGAGTGTGACACCTGCTCAGACATTATCCAGAATTAGATCTTTGCACATTCTGTCTTCCTAGAGAGAGGATGCTAGCCACATTTATAACTCTGAGCAATGTTTTTTTTCAGGATCTGCTAAATGCATTCCTGTAGGGATTTCCTTTGATGAGGAGATAGGGCCATTGCAAAAGCTTAATGAGTGTTCTGTGCTAGTTATTCACATCTGAGTGCCATTGACTGCTAATGAGGCTCTACTGGAGCCAGCTGGCCTATTATGTGAAGTTCTTCTTCCTGTCATCTTGTTGTGAACATAACTGATAGAAAAACACCCGAACTGACTTCCCATACATATTAGTTGTATCCTTTTATCTGTGGGTGTGACTGTCAGAGGGCTAGGCTCTGCAAATTCAAGGATAAGACTGTAAATTTTTGAATGACCCGGAAAATGTTCATCCCCTGCCTCATTGCAATTCCAGCTTGCACAACTGGAGCTTCTTTTTCACCTCTCAGGTTTGAATTTCCACATAAATTGTCATCTTTTACACAGACTCTGTAAAGGTCCTCCTTTCAGTCCTTGTTAAAGCCCAAGTACTCTTCAGAGCGTCCTTTTAAACTTCTCTTGGAGCTGCAGATGTGGTGTCTCAATTGTGGAATCATTTGTTCTAAGGAGACAGTAATTACTTCTCAAGACTGTATCTTACCTAGACATGCAGCTATTGTTAAGAACCTTTCATTTGATAATAGTTGTCTATTCTGTTCCTCTAACAATGAAATTACCTGCTCCTTCAAATACGGTCCAAAAAGAGGTGATCACTGTAGAGAAACCTACAGGTTCTGGACTCTCAAGCCAGTAGGACCCACTGAAACGTAGATTTTCACATTTTATTGTCCTCTATTCAGTTTGCACTCTGTTCACACTTAGACTGCCATATTTTCTATATCTGTGTTCCAGATAACTAGCCCTGAATGGTGGAGTTGACTGCAGTTATGCAATACAGATTACAGATAATCTCACTCTCTCTCTCTCTCTCTCTCTCTCTGTCTATATATATATGTATCTAATACTCATTATTACTCCACAAACCCTGATCTGTAACTCTGTGCAGAGAAACCCTGAGAAACTAGTTGCCTGAACACACATTTTCTATTGTAATTTCAGTGCGATAGAACCAGTTCCAGGGTAGCTCACTACCAGCTATCCCTTAGAGATAAGGAAGATGGGCATTCTGGATTTAAACAGGTGGAATTCTTACATGCTTGTCTTCAACATAGTATTAATCAGTATTTCTCTGGCAATTGGAAACACTGGTCTGTAATGATGAATCTCTAAGTAATTTCTTTTTTCGTACTTGAAATTTTGACCATCTTGAAATTATTTTATTATTTTCTTAAAGGGCATTATTGCTAGTTAAAGTTTGTGACCACTGAAGTTTTTCTCACAGTGCTTACTTAACATTTAAGGGTTTTTTCTTAATGAATGATTTGTAAGGGATTTTGTAAGAGAACAAGCTCTGTAGTGTCTGCAAATGGTCCAGTACTATTTTCATGCATGTAGACTTAAGCATATGAAGTTTGTACTTAATAACATCAAAAACTGTACAAGTCATTTGGTAGAGATGAATAATGAGAACTTGTTCTGTAGAGAAATTCTGTGCTAATCTTGATGAGGTATTTCACCTCTTTATGAACCATCATGTTAATATTGTCCTTCTTTTATAAGGCCTGTGGCCTTCTGTGTTGAGTGTGTCCCCATCCAAAAGGCTGCTGGCACTGAATACTATGAGATTGTGTGTGTTTTCTGTTTCTCTGCTGCTTTTTATGTTGAGGAACTGTTTTGGGCTTTCTGCTGTTGCAGCATATGTTTTTAATTGCTGTCTGGGGGAATAGTAACTCATTTTGCAACTCCTGTATCAGATATGATGGTGAGATTATTATGTGTCTTCATAGACATTTCAGAATAAGTGTTGTAAAATAATGCTGGTGTTTACTTTTGACTATATTTTCATATTTTGTTTTAGTAAAATTTGCAATAGGATGTTTTTCACAAATCAGTTGTAGAGTCATCTCTAGAGGAAACATCAGTGGGAGGGTGGACAGTAGAATTCTGGTACTATTTCAAGTTATTTAAACTTTGAATGCTATTTCCTTTAAAATCAAAACTGATTTGTTTCTTCCTAGTCAGAATAAATATGCAACTCATTTACCAATTCACTTAGGATAAACCAACTTTTACAAAGGACAAGTGGCAGAAAAGGGAAACTGAATTGCATGCCATCAGCTTTGTGACTTGAAAACTTACTTTGTGCTGTCAGTTGTAACTTTCATACATTAAGGAACTAAGGTGATGTGGTTGTGGTTTTTTGCAGAGGAATTCCTGGGAAGAAGTGTGGAACGGTCATAGTAACAGCAGAGGAACTAGGGTGTTGCAGAGTAAGTGTGCTCATTGCTTTCCAAAAATAGCATGAAAATTATTTTGTGATTTACACTGCATTGGATTGTTAGTGGTATAACTTAAAATTTTGTATTTTGTGATTTATGTAAGAAGTTAGAATACTGTTTTCCTTTAAGTTGCTCTTAGTTTTAGAGAGAAGAAGCAGAAGCCAATGATCAGTATCTCTTGCAGTCTCTCTAATGCTCCTTCATGTCCTCACTCACAGTCTCTTGCAACGTCTCAGCAGCTGTCATACTTGATCTTCTGGATTTTTGTACTTTATCCAAAATTTTACAGCTCGTATTCAGAATGTCAATGGGTTTTGGAATCACTGAATTACTGAGGTTGGAAAAGACCTTGGAAGATTGTCTAGTCCAATACTTCTGCCCCTCTTAGGGCAGGTTACTCAGGGCTCTGTGCAGTTGGCTTTTGAGTCCAAGCAATCGCCACAATTTTCTCTGTTAGAGCTTTTCAGCACACTCAGAGTAAAAAGATTTTCCTTTATATTTAAGTGGAATTTCTTACATTTCAAGTATGTACATATTGCTACCTTTTCTTCCACTGGATGCCACTAACCGTAGGCTGTTTATTCCGTAGTATCATGGACTTACACAAGTTGAGAAACCTTCTGTTTTCCAGCCTAAATAATTTCAGCTCTCTCTGCCTCTCCTCAGATGAGAGATGGTCTAAATCCCTTATTCATTTTAGGGATGCTTTTGGTGGAATTACTTCAGCATGTTTGCATCTTCCTCGTACTGGGGAGCCTAGAACAGTGCTCCAAGAATGAACAGCTTCAGGAGGGGCCTCACCAAAGCTGAGTCACTTCCTTCAACTTTCTGTCAGCATTCTTCTAAAGTAGCCCAGCAGGCTGCTGGCCTCTGCTGCCAAGGCCACATTGGTCAACTTGGTGTCCACCAAGCCCCTTCAGTCCTCTTCTGCCAAGCTGCTTTCCAGCTGTTTGGCCTGCAGCCTGTCCTGGTGCATAGGGTTATTCCCCTCCAAGTGCAGTACCTGGCATTTTGCTCTGTTGAACCCCATGAGGTTCATATTGGTTAGTTTTTCCAGCCTGTACAGATGTCTCTGAATGACAGCACAACCATCTGTTGTATGAACAGCTAGTTCTAGTTTTGTATTGTTTGCAAACTTGCAGAGGGTCTCCTCTGTCCATCATCCCAGCTGTTAATGAAGATTTTCAACATTCTTGGCCCATTTTTGATGCCCTTTTGATGCCTGAGACCAGTCACTAGCCTCACTGCTAGTGACTGGTCCCAGGTAGACTTTGTGCCACTCAATATGACCCTTTCAAGCCCATCAGTTCAGCCATTTTTCAGTGTCCCTCACTGTCCAGTTTTCTAATCTATAATTCATTAGTTTGTGAACAAGGATTTACGGGAGACTGTATAAGGCCATGCTGAGGTGAAGGATAAACAGTGTCCACTGGGCTCCTCTCATCCAATCAGCCACTCATTTTGTGAGGAAAGGCTTCCAGTGGATCAGGCATAAATTTCCCCTTTGTAAATCCTTTCTGATGTCTCTTAGCCACCTTCTTATTTTTCATGTGTTTGCATATGTTTTCCAGGATTATTTGCTCTATCATCATCTCAGGGTTTGAGATAAAACTGGCTTGGATCTTCTTGCCCTTTTTCAAAGACAGGAGAACTTCCCCTGAACATCTTAATTTTACAGAGATAACTGAAGGTGGCCCCACAGTGATATTACCCAACTCCATCAGCACTCTCAGGTGCATCCTACCAAGTCCCATGGACTTGTGTCTGTCTGGTCTGTTTTAAATGTTCCTTTCCTGGTTCTCCTCTACCAAGCGCAAGTTATCCTTGTTCCAGACTTTCTCAGGTTTCCAAGAGTCTTGAAGGCAAATCTTAGCAGTAAGACCAAGATATAGAAAGCTACGAGAAACATGGACTTTGCAATGTCCTTTGTCACCTGGTCTCCTGCCCCACTCAGTGGTCAGCCCACATTTTCTGTCATGATCCTCTCGTTGCTGTTTATGGAACAGTCTTCCAGCAGGCCCTGCCCCAGTTAGCTGGTGAGTCTGCAGGTTTATCTTTGCATTTATAATCCTTTCCTTATTCTTGACTTTGCCCAGAGAGATGACCTGTGTGACTTTCAGTTTGCCTGATCACAGCAAAGAGACTTGTCTCCTTATTTGTTGTCAGATTGGATGAACTTGGTACCTTGCAGGCTCCTTTTCTTGAAGGTTCCAGACTCTTAAGAGCCAGCAGCCATTTGCTTGACAGGCAGTAGGAGCAGGCAGCAACAGGTCTAAGTCACTGAAGGAATGAGGCTGAGTAGTGCCTGACTGGAGTTTTTAAAATTAATTCTAATATACTTTCCTTGCCTGTGCATCTGCTTCTTTCAGAATGCAGTTTTGGATGTCGGGAAATCTTTGAAAAATCCTTAGCATAGAAAATTGTTCTTTTTCTGGTGTCCCTACAGAGGAATTCTTGGTTGCAGCCATTCAAACTGCACTATGAAGACATTGCACAAATGTGAATATGTAGAGGGCATTTAGAAGGCAGAGACCCCCATTTATTTTGTTTTCTATTTGCATAGTTTAGTCAATTTTTTTTTTCAGTGTAGTAGACTGCATGCTGTCTGAAATTTTTCTTTATTACCCATTTCAGGATTCAGTTTTAATGCAATTTTGTGCAAACAAGCTAGACAAGAAGGACTTCTTTGGGAAATCTGATCCTTTCCTTGTATTTCATCGAAGCAATGAAGATGGCAGGTAGGTGCCTGTTAAGTATTTTTGCTTATAATTTTGCTTAATCGTTAGGCAACTTAATTATTTACAGATAATATACTTTTCATTTTTTTACACTTTTCAGATTAAGCTGTGTTTCTTTTATAATGTTTGTTGGATTTCAGTTTGTCATGTTTGGCAGTATAGAAATAAAACTATTACAACAAATTGATCAAATACTGCAATTTAGGGTTTTAAGAAGTAAAGGTAAGAGGTAAACGTCTCATAAATATAGAGACATTTAGCACTATGACAATTAATTGTAATAAAATAGCTAAATAGTGTTACTTTTGCTAAGATATAGTATGCATTTAAATTAAATAGAATTCTCAAACAAAATTGTAGCTGCAAAATATGCTAATGCTTAGAAATTGTGTTAGATAAAAACATTTTATACTGCAAATTTAAATTAGGAAGTATCTTTTATCGTTTTGACAGAGTTCTAGGAAATTGAATTCAAAAATCCCCGAAAGAGAATTTATATTATTTACAAATGGCTGTTTGCTGCATTCGTGCTTTGATTTGTTAAAGTAGACTAATCTCTTCTGTTCCAGTGCTGAGCCTTGGCATGCACTGGTCAACACAATTGCCTTTGTGGGGCTCTACTAGCAGGTTAAGATTTCTTGGAAACTGAAAGTCCTCACATCTAACATACATCAAACCAAAGGCTAGACATATATGATATTTTTTCCAGTAGCTTAACTGGAACAGTTGTTAACACAAATCTGTGTATGGGTGTGTGCATCTGTTCCATGCTCTTTTTCTCTTGGAGGCAGATTATAGGAACTGTTTCTTGAGTAAATACTGCCTATGTAAAACTGGAAGCATGGAGGAGTTATGCTGTGGCTCCTTTGTGAGTGGCATTAAGGTCACTTGTGAAATTTCTCGGGGTTTTACTGGGAGTGCTGCTACACGCAGCCTCTCTTGGCCTTGAGTGCCGTTCTTCCCCGCTCCCTTCTAAGGGGTGAGCGCTGAGCCAGCGATGCTTTATAGGTCTCCTGAATCCAACAGGATGTTGGGGCAGTACTTCTGCACCTCAGCAGAAGGATGCTTCCTTTTTTTGGTTTTTTTGGCTTCAGGCATGTCTTCTGAGTCCTAGCCAGGATAAAAGTGTAGGCATTTGGGGCACAAGGACGACATTCCCTCAAAGGATAACTTTAGTTGCAACTGGATGAGGAATTTCAGTAATTATTTCACCAGTGACCTTGTCTGTTGTTTTCTTTTGAACAAGTCCCCAAGATGGGAGTACAAAAGAGGTATTTTAATTTTGCATCATTTAGAGAAAGCAAAATGTGATAATACAGTTCATGAGAGAAGGTGATCATTGAATCTCAGAGAGGCTTATATGTTTTATCTAAGACAGCCCTGGTTAAAAAATCATGGACATAAAATGGGGAATAAGAATCTGAATGCCATCATTCCCTTGGCTCAGTTTCTTAATCTCTAAGTAAGAGTCAGATCCTCACCAGATTGCTTTCTTTCTGGATCTGTAACTAGTTCCTGCATGTACAAAGTCTGTTTAAACAAGTGGATGGAAACTGCTCTTCCCTGAAATACTCACTGAATTGCTATAGTTCTTGTTGAAGTTTCAGGTATAAACATTTTAGATTTATAGTTGTTTAGCACTCTGTCTTCACTTCCTTCTAATTTCACCATATTTCTTTTTTTCTTACTTTATATCTTTTTTTCTTACCTTATGTATATGGCCATTGTATGTTTGTGTGACTACAGCTCTTTTAATTCCATCTTTGAGGACACAAAAGAAAAACTAAATAAATAAAAGATATATCTTAATTTTTTGTATTAATTACAGTTTTACAATCTGCCACAAAACAGAAGTTGTAAAAAATACATTGAATCCAGTGTGGCAGGCATTCAAGATTTCTGTCAGAGCACTGTGTAATGGAGACTATGACCGGTAAGATGTAGCTTAAGCTTTTTTAGCATATACAATTTTTTTCTCTCTAACTCATGTGTTCTTTATTTAATCAACATTTTGAAAGGATAATGGGTGTTCAAAATCGTTCATCACATTAAAGAATTTAGAAGAATAAAGCAAATATGCTAAATCTGTAGGAAATTATAGTGCTGTTTCCTGGGAAAAGTTCTTTGCTCTCTGTGGTGGGAATTAGAAAGAAAAGACTAATTTAAAGCATGGTCTCTGTGACAAGTGTACACAAATATTTTTTAATGTTTCAGTGAAAAACAGTGATGATCTCTTTTCCTTGGGTGACAATGCACTGTCAGAGGATGCTGATAAATGAAAGCCTTTAAAATACATGGATCAGTAGATGAGAAACGCAGAAGGTAGCCATCTTCAGATTTGAAGTTTTCAGTGGTGCCATGCAAAAGGGTCTATGTTTAGGTGGTAATAATACCATGTTTTTAATCAACATTTTACCGCTAGTAATAAACAAATCAGTTCAGTGGAAATGGGTATTTTTAGACTCCTTAAAAATGGCCGTGTTGGTTACTCTTTCACTTAGATGCAGTAAAAACAAAGCAATTTTGTAATAAGCATATTCAAATAGAATTTTTTACTTGTATTTGGGTTAATGTGCATAATGCATAAGCAAAATAGCATAAGCATTAAGCTAGTCTCTGTACACTGCACTGTTTATCATATCAAAGAAAAACAGTTTTTATAATAATTAGAAAAGATATTGTGGTGCAGGCCTATTGAAATAACTCCAGCATTCCAAATTAAGGAAACTTAAAAGTGTAATAGCACTCCTCAAATTATTATTGTGTATCTACTGTTGACCTGCTTTCAACATAATATGCTCAGTGAATAAAGGCTCCATGAAACTTCATAGTCCTGCATACAACAATCATGTTTCAGATTCAGAAGTAGTCATTAGCTGTCAAGGTAATTCAAATTAACCTGCTGATAGTCCAGAAAAAAATTTCAGAGGTTTGGGGTTTTTTAATTAGACCACCCTTCTTTCTAAAGATAAGGATTAACTTCATAACGTCCACATGGTAATACATAAAAACACAAACCCCAAAGGTCTCTTTCAGATAGTGATAGTTTTGCAGATGAAATTTTGGCGCTCTGTTTTCTGTGATAGGTGTGAAAGGTGGGAATAATGCCATTAGGGAAAATATGTCACAGTAAATGTTTATTCTGGTGTTGGGGAGAATAAATCTTCAGCTAGTGCACGCTTCTGAGTGAACTCTGTCCACGTTTTCATTATGGAATGACTATGATTTGCTTAATTTTTCTCAAACTATGTCATTATACTGTGTTTTCAGACATCACAGGAATGGCATTTCAGTACTGCAGTAGTACTTAGTGTCTAATGTATTTGTTCTTTCTTTCTCTTAGTATGAGCTCTCAAAAAGCACTTACAGTTATTTTCTGCATAAAAGTTTTAAAACAGAGACACCCATCTCTAACCTTGATTATTTTTAAATGAAAGGGGTTTTTTTAATATTAAAATAAGAAACCCATCCTCTAAACTGTGTCCTTTAAGGTAAAGGTTAAGTTTCAGTATGTGAAGATTGGAAAGGTCTTTTAATATCTTGCATATCATGCAAAATAGATAAAAGTCAAGATCCGTAATTAATCCTTTAATATGAAATAAATTTCAGTAGAGAGGAGCTTTATTCAAGGACAAATTGCTCTTACTGCAGTTACCTGTCTGAAGATCCTTCTCAGGAATTTATCTTGATATTCTTAATAATTTATTTTAATAATCTGAGTTTTCTCACTGAGATGATTTTGCTATTTGGACACAGATTTGTAAGACTATTCAAAACTTAAATCCCACTAAACCTTATGTAAATCTTAACTTAGTGGTGTGTTCTATCTGTCATAACAGATTTTGAAACGTAAGTAAAATAATGGTTGTCTAGGGAAAGAAACATTGGGATACTGCCTTTTTTGCTGAATTCCTCTGAAGGTGAAAGTAGTTTGCTTTGAAGGTTGAAATACTTGGTTGGATAAAAGAGGTTTGGAGGTTTTTTCACTTTGTTCTGCAGAACAACTTTCACATTAATCAGTTTTCATTGTGAGGTAACTTAAATCCAACCTGAATGATGCAAAAGCTATAAAATATAACAAATGGTGTGGTTAGAAGCCTTTAAATTAGAGTTGAAAAGAGGTACATCCAGACAAAGCAATTGTCTGGATTCTTTACCTATTTTGGAATAGCATAAAAAATGTGAAAAACATCCAGGTGTGAATTACTTGATATTATGTTGTGTATATATCAGCTGTTGCTCAGCTTTATCCCCAAAGAGTCCCTTGTTAGTAAAGAAAATTAATCAATATATATTTGACTGTATGTAATTGGAAGAATGAGGAGCAGCTTCCATGGAGGCAAATTATAAAGTAATTGCTTAGATTCTTGTCCCCTTTATTAATAAGACAGCCCTGATGACTTCACTTCATGTGAAACTGTTCTGAAGAATAAAGGTACGTTATGTTGTTGCTTAAAATATGGGAGGTCTGGAGGTGTTATTTTTTTATGTTCGGTTGATTTTAGGCCAAATAGGATTCACTGTTAGTGATAGTTGAATTTGCTTACACATACACACTTTCTGTAGTAAAAGGAGATGAATAAAGCTATATACTATCTCTATCCTCATGTATCTTTCCTGTTTCACCAAGGATGTTGATAATATGCTCTGTACTATTTGCATTTTAAGAAATCCTTTCTTGAAGTAAGTATGTGAAATGTGATTGATCTTTACCTGGGGAATGTCTGCTTTTTCCTTTTTATCTGTTTCCCAGTCATCCCTGAAGCAAGGTTAGAGCTGCCCTCAAGGGTTCACTTTACTCATAAGGAAACAGTTCTTAAAAACTTTGGTAATACTTTCAGGTTTAAAGAATCATTTATTTTAAAAACCACAGGAAATTCAGAGCATCAGCAAGTAAAGATATATTGGTTAAACTTCCAATATGTTTGTTTCTTTAGTTTCCACTGTATTTAGCTATTGATTTATGAAGACATGTTGTGTTACCTGACAGGCTATTTGCTGCCTCATGAGAAAGTACCAAAAAATTCTGCTTTTTGGATTTGGCACAGTTTATGCAGTCTTATGCTATTAATCTTAAAGGCAATCCAGGTACATATTTAACATTTCAATAGGGTTGTGTTGTTGTTTTGTTTTTTTTTATTTTAGGACAATTAAAGTAGAAGTATATGACTGGGATAGAGATGGAAGGTAAGACATTATTTCTGTTAAACTTAAGTGTTATCCCTGCATGCTTATACATATTTTAAAACATAGAAATATTTAGTGTTGGTATAATATTAGCAAAAGTTATTTGTCAATACTTAGAGGTACAGGTACTGGAAGAATTCTGCTGTGATACAGCTCAGTGTTTTTAGCCTTTTTCAAACCCGCTGTGTGTATATTCATCCATGGAACATGATAAAATACACATGCCTGCAGTGGCTACTCAAGGAGGCCTAAATATTGCCATGTAGAAGCCACCTATTCACTACCTTAATTTCAGATTGGGTCTGAATGTTCATTTCCATGTCTGTCTTCATCAAAACATTATTGTAAACTCTGGAGTTGGAAGACCCAGGTTTTGTGTAATTCCCCATGAAAGAGGACAGTGGAATATATGTGGAATTTCTGTTGCTAAATTCAGGAGGGATATCTGTTATTCCTAGGAGCTGTGAATCCCAGTGTACTGGCTGTACATTTTTTTCTGAAGAAATGAGCCTTTCAAGTTGCCTTTATTTTGACAAACAGGGTTTAACAACACTGTGTTGTTTAACACAGTGGATTGATACTTCTTGTTCTTTTAAAAATGTTTGAGCTTATATCTTAATACTTTGATTAGAAACCGTATTCATAAATCTTGGTACTAGAACTGAAATACAATACAGTAATATGTTTATTTCAATCTATCTTTAAGTTGGTCTATCATAATTATTTCCTATTAATCCTAATTTATATTTTAAAACATATGGATATGCACTTGCATTTTGATTTCTAAAAGCATATTATTTATTCTACAGTAATGTCTTTTATACTACCAAAGCAATTTGCTTCTAGTATTATAGATAATGATATTGTGCTTCTGTGGCAATGTCTTGTAATCATAATAGGCAAATTTATCCTGTGCTACTGTTCATTTCCTTGCTGACAAGATCCAAAAGCCTATTCAGCTTTCTTGGGTTATAATTTTGTCTTTTTGGTTTTCCATCATGAAGCCTGTTGATTTATAAGCATTCTTCCCTCATGTTTATCCTCTATGAATACCTGCCAGTGTAAATTCATTCTTCCTGATTAGATATTCCCTGGAGAGACAAAATAACATATTCTAGAAATTAAAATAAGTGTATTTAATTTTAAAAAGCCATGCTAGCAAGAAATCATTGCATCCCTGTTAGAATTTCTGTTAACATTCTTTTCTCAATGAGATTTGGCAAATCCTTAAAAATTTATTATGTCTGTGTATAAACCACATTTTTTTGAAAATAAGCTAGGAATGAAAAGTTAAATCATATTTCCAAGTTAATAAAAAACAAGGATTATACTTTATCAAGGTATCAAACCCCATATGCTGTCTCACTTTATCCAAAATTTGTAAGATTAAAAAGAAAAGGAAGAAATCTGACAAATAACACTAAGTAACTGCAAGTCTGAGTGAAATCTTGAACATACTGTGGATTTCAGGAATCATTAGCTTCTCCAGTCTCAAATAGTTTCAAATATTATCTGTGTTTGCTCATATCACAATGTGAATACCTATAAAATTAGTATCTAAAAAACAAAGTGAAGGATACCATTTATATGTTTTCCTTTTTATTCTAATGGTATAATTTTTTTTTTGCTTTTTGCTTTCTGTCTATTTTGAATTTAGAAGCACACCAAGTGCTGACATCTTTCATGTAAAATTCTGAAAGATGTCACAGGACTCATCTCATGTGACTTTAGACAATGCAAAAATCAGACAAGTAGATTGAACTAATCATTTAAGCTCCTTCAGTGCCTTACAGGGGAAAATGGTCTGATTGAATCCATCCTACTAGGAATAAATTGCCTATAAACTTATGTAGTGATCATAGCAAAACCTAAGTGCCTAACTTAACTTTGACATTGCCAAGTATATCTGAAATTAATCCCATTCAAGAGTTGCTCTAACAATTTTTTGTACAACTCTGCTGTTCCTCAGTTTATATTAATTTCCATTTGTGATGGACAGTTTTGATAAGCTGTTGTTACACCAGCTGGACACCTCACCACGCTGAATCTGTTTGCTCCAGAGATGTGCAGACTGGGCAGGACCAATCTTTGAAAGATTGCCCGCTCTCTAGATAGCAAATCAAGTTATTCTGAATATTACAGGCTGTTCTGCAATCAGGAAGACAAAATTACAATGCACGTACTTGATTTCTGAATCATGACTTGACTTGATTTTGACTTCCTGAGTCTTGACTAAGAAGTTTTTTTCCCTTTTCCCCTGTGTTACCTGTGCTTTGAAAAATAGTACCATGGTGCTTTGGGTTGAGCTTCTTCCTTCATGTTCCTAAACTGAGTTGTTGGAGTAACTGTAATGTAATATCATGATCATGTTATCATCATCAAATAGCTCTTATTTATTTTCAAACATCACACAAAACTTCTTGACAAAAAGTAATACATGCCCTTGGTAACATTAACACTGTTAATTATTAAACATCTCTTTGTGTCAAACCAATTTTTGCATAAAAATTGTCAAAATATGAACAATTTGTTCTGGTACCTTTTATTGCTTCTAAGAGCTGTGACAAATCCCAAAATATTTGATGCTATAAGAAGTCACAAAAGTTGGGTTTGTTACTTGGGACAAGCCCAGTTGTTTGACAGAGTCATATTTTTAGGGTTTTTTTATTGAGTGTCCTTATATATGAAGCACTTGCAGACAGGTCTAACAGAAGGAAAAAAATAAGATAGTGCACAACTTCACATCAGCATTACTATATTTTTAGTTCTCTCTGAAAGCTTTCTCATTTAATTTCAGAAAAATACCACTTAGCACACATGTTGCAAAAGTCATTTCACAGTCTTGACATTTATGATCTGTTACATAGAAAAAGAGGGGGGTGTTGAGTCATAAAGCTGTAAATATTGTCATGCTAACCCGGGGCCACAGAAACATTGATGTGAGAGAATATCAATACTGCAGGAGAGATCTGAAATTTCAGATTCTAAGCTCTTCCACCTTATTTTTTGTCCTTCATCTTCCTTCTCCAGCTAGGTAGTTGAATTTTAAATTTTTGCATTTTCTCCTTATTCATTGACATGTTTCTGATTATGATTGCCCTTTCCTCTATTGATTTTTTCCTTTAGATAATAAAAAATTCAAAGTTGATGCAATTTTGAAAGTGATTTTCAGCACTTCAAAACACAGGACTTAAAGTGGAAAACTTAGGGAGATGGGCTTTAAGATAATTTTGTGTGCTAAGACCCTCTGGTTCAGTGTTCTGATATGCCATTGATGGATGAAAGCCTGTAAAGTCTAGGAAAATTCGGTGTTAGGCAGGCAAAGACAATAAGTACTTTGGATTCTCAATCCAGAGACTGATAAGGCGATCCATTTGCTGAAGTGTGATAATTAATATTAGAATATTTTCTTAATTACTTATACATCTGGCAAAGGCATATTTTGTCCAACAGACACCCAGCCTTCAGCCTGGTGGTGGCACGTACATCCACCTGAATATGGAGTGTAAAGATCCAAGTTGATGCTCTTTTTAAGTGCAGAGGGCTCTGAGACTGCTTCTGTATGCCCATACCTTTTTAACATGATTCATCAGAGGAATCATATCTAGCTAGCTCAGGTCTTGTCAGTGTTTGTATATAGCCATAGGGAAAGGAGGCTTTCCAGTGTCTCTTAGAATTAAAGGAGCAATTACTTTTAAGCAGTACAGATTCTTTTGCTCCCAGGGGACAGTCCTGTCTGGAATGGCTCATGTTTCCTGTTTGCTGCAGCATGTTTGTAGGTAGTCATTAAACTATTGTTTGAATTTCTGCCTTCAAAATATACAACCTGGTTTTGAAAATAAAAACTTTTATGAAAGGGAAAAGTTCCATTTTAAGCAATGTATATTTTTCTCCAGTGCCATGGTTACCCAGTATTAAATACACCTTGTGGATGGCTTCCTCTATTCCCTGCTTAAATATTTCTTGCAGTCTGGAGAGCATTTAAGCAGAGATATACATCCAAAATACATTTCTTAAGAATTTGTTTTGGAAGCAATTTGATGGTCTCCCAGCTGAAAGGGGAGGGGAGTGTTTCATGTGAGGTGCTCCCTTTTGAATCTGGGTAATGAGGAATATCTTTAACATACAGTATTTCTCAAGCTTTCTTACAGTATGCCTTGCTTATTTTGTGTTAGCATGAAGACTGAACCTTTTAGTTGTTTGACTTACATATTTTGTGAATTTATGTTGATTTCAGAAAATGAGATTTATATTTGATAGTTTTTTAAAATTTCATTATGAATAAAAGCAAGAAAGAAATTTCATGTCACTATTGTTTCCATTTTTCATCTTTCAACATTCAGATTTTTTAAAATTTTCTTTTATTATTTATAGCTTAATTAGAACTGCTGAATTTCTTAAAAACAAGTTTTGCAAGTCACAAAGTCATAAAACTTTGAATTTCTGTTGTAGTTTACCATTGGAGGGATGGTAAAACAGCTTCATAGCTCACCAGATGTGGAGGCGGGGTGTAGAGGAAATACAATGCCTTCTTGGGGCACAGCTGGGAAAATCTGGAGCAGCAGTGGGGAAAGTTCAGCTGGGCAGAGCAGAGAATGGGAACAGAACTTGTGACTTCTGGGAGTTGTGTAGTTGATAGCTGGGGCACTGACCCCTGCAGTCCTTCCGTTCCAGGTACCTGTCTGAGGTACAAACCTGCGGCTCGGTCACATCTGGCAGCCCTGTGGGTTCTGTGCCCCAGTTCCCTGAGCCCGGGCACCTTGCTCAGCAGTGCTTCCCCAGCTACAGCTGCCTCTGGCCACCGTGCTCACAGTGGCCCTTGGCAACGGGCCAGCCCCTGCCTATGCATTGACAAAGCAGTTCTTAAAACGTGAGTGACAGCACAGGAGTGCCAAATGTATTCTTGAAGCAGGAATAGAATTTAGAAAGGAGAAGCTTGATAACCACTGCTTTATCTTTAGGTTAAGATCTGCTTTCCACTAGTACCATAGGCTGAGTGGCCTCGGTGGATTGCTTTTCTCTTCCCAGATGTGAAGACAGAGGAGCTGAAATAAGCTTTGGGTCTTCCCCTTAAAAGTTCAATGTCATGTTACACAGATTGGGAGAGCTGGTCTTTTCCAGTTTAAGTTACTCCTTTCCTGCTTTCAGTAACTCCCTTTCTCTCACATAGCCTCACACACAGTTCAGAGTCTGTAGTGCCAGTGGTCATCCACTGAGGAAATGGTGACAGTTTTTGGTAGCCTGCTCTGTTTTTTCAGATTCTGTATACTTACATTGGGGTCAGTTACTGATTTACAACATAGTCCTCATTGTGCAGTTAAGTTATGCAAAAGACATCAAATAGATCTAAGCTAATACTTTCCAACTCTAAATTTGCGTTACTAATAGGAAGAACACAAAGCAGAGGGAATAATAAAGATTTTTAGGCAAATTATATCTGTTGCCATTACTTGTTTTTTGGGTGTCAGTTCATATTGGCTGTGTGTCTCTTTTGCATTAATAGATAAAATACATGTTTGAATTCCTAAACATTGTGCATTTGATTTAAAATCTTATTTTTCAAACAGCCATGATTTCATTGGAGAATTCACAACAAGTTACAGAGAGTTGTCAAGAGGGCAGTCTCAGTTCAATGTTTATGAGGTAAGTATTATGAGTATTTACTCACTCTCAGGAAATAAATGAGAAAACAACAATGGAAAATACTGAAAACCATGGAAAGCTATTATTGACACTAGTGAGAAGACAAGCCTCTGTGGCTATCACCCTTTTGTTTTTTTTGGTTCTGTATGGTGTGCAGATCTTTGTTATTCCTTAAGGTATCCTTTAATTGGTCTCAGACTACTGAGATTAAACTTTGGTATTTTCATAGTCGTAATATAGGTGGTAACAAATATAATGGTTTAGGGAAGCACTAAAGAAGTCAGGGAAGAAAGGTGCTCCAATTATATGCTGCACTTCTGTTTTGACCATGAGCAAAGGTGCTGCTGTGCAGAGCAGGATGAAGATAGCTGAAAACCATGGCTTTTTTCTTATTTAGATCCAAGATCAATCCCAGAGTTACAGTAAGTTACAGTAGTTTCCTGTGAATAGTGTCATAACACAGATTACTGTGTGCAGTGAAAATGTCCTCTCTTGTTGTATCACTGACGTGAATCCTACCCTACCAGGAGTATTCTGTCATAACATCTTAAGTCATTTTTCAGTTTCTTAAATATAGCGTCAGTATCACACTCCCAGCAACAGGGTACATTTCCTGAGCAGCTCATGTTTGCCTCCCCACACTGCAACCCCCATACTTGGGTGCTGCTTCTACTTGATTAGTCTGTGCAGTATCAGAACAAAAGATACCAGGCAAATTCTTTTTTAAACGTTTTGCTTTTACAAACTAACCCAAGGCAGGTGGAGAAGTTTGAGTGAGTGTCCCATATTTAAAGATTAGGAACCTTGCTAGAACCACCTCTTTGCAATTGAGCTTTTTAAAATAGGTTCATTATAATTCATGTAGCATTTTAGGTTCCTGCTGGGATGTAAAATTTTCAGAGGCTAAAAAATGTTGTTTAATTTCTAAAGTTATCTGAAATTTGAAAAAAAAGCCATATAAATATTATGATAATTATAGTACTATGAATTATAGGAGAGAAGCATGCTGTCATTTAATTCATCTTTGCTCCCAAGTACATGCCTTGTTTCCCATGATATTTCACTCCAAGCTCTAGTACAGTTTCTTGCAATTCCTAAGAAGCCAATTGTCAAGTTACCTGAAGCAGAAAGTTCAAATGAATCTTCTCTTTGGCATTTAATGACTGCTGGCAAGCAATATGCTGCTAATTCAGGCCTGACCATTGAATTCTGGAGAGCAGTGAATGAACTGCCACAGGGCAGACAGGCAGCCTGTTACCTTCATCTTCCTCTCTGGGCAAACATCAGCAGGAGTCACTTTCTGGCTAAGATTTTGGTTCAACAAGAATTTCTGCATTGTTTAATTACCACCATTACACAGGCTTAACCTATTGCTCATCAGACACTGTTAAATGGAGGGGCAGGAGTTACTTGGGACTTTTTAATTGTTAACAGGCTGAGGTGTGTGTAAAGGAGTAGAAGCTTTGCAGAATATTTACTGTAGAAGATCAGTGTGGCATACTGGGGGAAAAGAGGGAGTCACTTGTTTAACCTCTTTGGGAAGACCTCGAATCATAGTTGTCTCTTCCTGCCTTACATTTCACAGCTGTTTTGTGTTGTGCAAAGAATAGGATCTTTAAATGTAATTTCATTTTGGTTGGGGGAGAAAATCTTTGGAAGGCAAGTATTACTGGTTTGCCCATTTTCAGGCAAAATTCTTTAAATATTTTATACCGGATAAGTGACTAAGATTTCAATTGGGATGTTTTCTTTCCTTATCATTTGCAGAACACCTGTAAGTAGTTTACAGTAAAACTTGGCAGTAAAGCCACAAGGCATTGAATTTCCTAGATATATAGGAGATAGTTGAATGACCTAATTAGCAAAATAATATTTTGCATCCAATTCCATGTGCATTTCTGGAAAAGCGGGAGTACATTTTCATGTGTATGTAACAAAATTAACTGAGACTTGCCTTTTGTAGGTATTCAGAAGGGAAAAAAAATGTATTGGTGGCTACATTAAGAAATTTTATAGGCGTGGGTTCCAGACATTCAAGGAAACTGTTTAAAGCTTTGTAGTCCAGCTCCCTGAAGATTCTTGGGTATGGGGAGTGCGCTGAGCCCCCCCCAGCTCCTGTATGAAGCCAGGTGGTAATCTTCAACATTCCATGAAATTACTTATGTCATGAAATTCGATCTTCCTGTCAGCCAGATCCTGTCACTGCACCAAGTACAGAAATTGGGAGTAAAACAACTCTCATGTTTCTCAGGTGCTATGAGGAGCAGATGGAAACAGATTAACTAGATTGTGAAGAGGTGCATAGTGAGGTGACAAATTAGTGACACCCTACACTGAAACACTGCAACCAGGAATGCAGAAAAAATGCAGAATCCTGTGAGAATTCAAAGAGTGTTTCACTGAGCTCTCAGATATAATGAACATTCTCATTTCTGTTGCCCCCATCCCTTATTTGTCAAATATGAGTACCAGCACTGGCTCACCTGGCAAGTACCATGAAGATAAATTCACTGGTTTTCAACATGCACATATCCCAGCATCGAGATGCATCAGTAAACAGGATGAATACACTCAGAATGCACTGAAAATAGAATACTTTCTGCATTGAAAATACCTTACACTTACCTTTATATTGGATTATACTGCTTTAATGTTTGTATCTGTGTTTCTAGGTAATAAATCCAAAGAAAAAAGGAAAAAAGAAAAAGTATGTTAATTCTGGAACAGTAAGTAAATATATTTTATGTTACTGGATGTTTTTCTTCTTGCTTCAAACAGTGTAGTTGACTTGTAATTTAACAGGATTAGAATAGAATTTTCTGTCACAATAAACTATTTACTTTTACACAGCATTTATTTTCAGATTTTTTTAATTTGAAGAGCTTGATATAAAATCTGTCCAAGTGCTGTCAAGTTGCCAATGGTTTTCAAAATAAGCTCTACCAAAATTTCAGTCAAATAATTGAAACTATTGGACTGAACACTTTTAAATTTTTATCTGAAACATACCTGCACTTTTACAAATAAATTTTCTTTTTAAGTTTATCTGCTGAGCTAGCATCATTAAAAGCTAGTATGCTTATCATGGCAAAATTGAAGAGAGTCAACAATTTTTATTGCCAACAGGTGTTTTTAAATTTATTTTGAAAGATCTGTTAGTATTGTTTAAGATGAGAATTTCTCTTTTTCGGTTTGCATTCCATGTTCTGTTCTCATGTTTATGAACCATTTGTTAGCAATGCAAGTATTTCCCTTCAGCACTTGCTCAGCCTTGATGTCCTGGCATCCGTGATGTTCAGAAAATCATTTACAAAAAAGTGAAGATAAATGTTGAGGATTGGTATATTGTAAAACCTCATCAGTTATAAGAGATGTTTTTTGTAAACACATCCACCATGTGGGTTTTTTCCACGTGAACAGTTCGACTCAAGTCAGTAGGGCTACTTTCATGCTGAAAAGTAGCCTTGAAGGAATGCTTTGACATTCTCACATTCTTGTCTAAATCTGTTTATCAGTGAGAAAATAAACACTTATTTTTCTGCCTTTGCTTTAAATTATGAAAAATTGGCAGAAGCAGCTTGCCTGATAAAGTTTACCATACAATATCTAATTCATTAGGTAATTTATTCTTTGCTAACATATTCCATTTACTAAAATCTATCATGTTAAAATCGAGTTCTATTGCACTAAATTGGTGAGAAACTTATGTAAAGTGGTTGTTTTCAACCAGTGCTAAAAGTGTACTCAAAGTTTTAGGTATGAAATCTGGCTTAGGGTACAGAAGGGAAAAAATATATTTTCACATTCAATTTTCATGTTAATTTTTATTTAAAATTCTTTAACATCTTCACAAGTATCTGTCTGCGTTTGAAAAAACATATTTTACATGTTTGAACAGGCAAAATCAACTGTGTCTTGTTCTTTACTTCCAATTACATCAAAATTTCCAATAAACAGTTGTTATCAGCTTTCTTTCCTTTTTCCTTCTTTACCTTTTCTTTTCTTTTTCCGTCTCTTCTGTTGGTTTTGTAAATTCTTCTTGATATCAAGTTGTCTCTGTCCCCATTTGCCCTTACTTCTAGTAGTCCTTCAGGCTTCCCTTCTGCTTCTCCACATGGTCACTTTTTTATGTGTTTGCCTGCAGTTTTATTTTTCTTGTCCTCATCGTTTACCCAAGATATTCTTTAGCCTGGAAATTTTTAAATTTTCAAGCCAGGCAGCAAGACCATAATTTTTATTAATAGGAGGTAGAGTTCTGAAGAACTTAGAGTGGATATAAATCATTGACTGCTATCTCACTACTGCATTTAAGGACTATATATATATACAGTGCACATCTCAATTTATTGTTACTTAGGGGGGTCATTTTGAATTCAGGCAGTCAAATTAAACACTAGGCAGAAGTGTTTCAGAATACATGGTTAGTTTTAAACAAAGCCTAGTAGTGAAATAGAAAATTCAGTGCATAAAACTTGAAGCATTGGTAGTCATTGGCTATGTGTAAGTAAATACTTCAGCCACTTTGGGAGTTGTTTGTTTCCATTTTTCGACTTTTAAAATCAGATGCAGTGAAAAGATTTGCTTAAATTAATTAGGAACAAGATAACCAGCTGTAAGAGCAGATCAACCATTAATATTACTGTGTCCAGTGGGAAAATGCATAGCAATTTTGGTCTTTTTTGCAAGGTTATGCTACTGATGGCGTGATGGAACATTGTTATGGTCTTCAGTTCTCAGCTAGAAGGGTAATTTGGTGATTTTAAGCTTAGCTAATCACTCAATCACACAGAACTGTGACAAAGGAAGTTAGATAGAAGACAGAATTACTACCTGTAATCTCATTCTGAGTCTAAATTTACAACATAGGAGTATTTAAAATTTTTATATTTTGCTGCAAGTGGACACAAAATTTTGTGATAGACTTCCATTCCCTTTTTATCCCTTGTATCTGTATTAGTGGATTTGCTCTGAGTAGTTACTTACAGTTTCCACTGACTGCCTGCTGCACTTACATAATGAGAGAATTTGTGTAAATAAAATTAAAACAATTTTAATTCTTTGCTTCACAAATATTGCACAATATATTAAGATCTTAAGTGCTGGATCTTTTCTACTTGAGTTTATACCTCTGTGACTTGATTGCTGAAAATACCAGTAACATGTTTAGATTACTCTGTGTTTTGGATCTCTGACATTTCTGAATGACATACATACATATATGCATACATACTTCAAATTTTTTTATATATTTCCTTTATGTGTATACTTTACTAGATTTTTGCATTCTAGGCTTGCATCAATACTCAATACCACCTTTAATGTGAGATGAGTGATTACATAAAAGATTGTAATTGAGTTCTTTAAACAGTGTTGAAGTGCTCATAGAATAGATGCAATATCATATACCCTGTAACATTTAATTGTAGGTGTAGTACACAGAAATCAGAAAACATGTATATGGTAACCTGCTCTGGAATACAATCTTCTGCCCCTTACCTTCTCCTTAAATAAAAAAAAAAAAGGAGGCAATTATAGACTTCTCAATCTGTCTCTTCCCTTTCAAGAGCTGCCTAATGAAATTATTTAATTTCTTTTTTAATCTTCTTTTTTCCCTTAATACTGTAGGAAATTACATCCTAAGGACAGAGCTCGAAAAACATTGTGCTTATGTCTCTACTTGTTCAACTGGGAAACACACAATTCATGTCTGACTCTCTTTTATTTGCTTTCAGGTAACATTGCTTTCCTTCCTAATTGAAACAGAAGTTTCATTCCTTGACTATATTAAAGGCGGGTATGTGATTAGCAACAAACCTTTCTTGTTTTCACAATTTGTTTATGGCTCTCAGTAGCATCTGTAAGGAGCTGTATTATTTCCTCATTTTAGGGGCTGTTCTTTCCTACATAAAGCATGCAGATAGTTACTAAGTTAAGTTATGGAACTTCGCTTATACTGTTGGAATCGGAGTTGATACTAAAGCACTGAAAAAGAGTGACCTTTGGTCAGCCAGAGAAAATTTGATTAAACTATTATCTATATTATTACATTAATATTATCTATATATTATTAAATTATTAAAATGCTGTCTATTTCTTACAATTATACTGAGCTTTGGTGTATTTAATATTGGCATTTATTTAGAGCTTTCCCCCTTCAAAGTAATATTTTCAATACTAATTAAAATTTTTAACACATTCGATTTCTCATTTTTTCTAAAGAGAAGTAGAGACAGAAGTGTCACATGTCTTATCCTAGGACATACCTGAAAATGGCACCAAGTCTGAAAAATTCCTGCCTCTTAACATCCTGCCAGAGCACTATACTTCTCTAAAATAAATGGAAATTTTTATGCATTCCTAGGCTCTTATTTTTTGATTTTTGGGGCATAAAGTCTGACTTGACACTCCACATGCTCTTTAGAGCATTGATTACCTGTGAAGAAACAAGTTCCTTTTTTTTTGTTTTTTTTTGAAATCTTCAACCAGAGTTCAGTGGAAATAAAAAAGTCTGTGCTGTGTTTTGACAGTAGCTATATATGGCTTTGCCTTTGGTCCCAGCAGTGGCAGTCCTACATTTCTGTTGGGGACAGAAGTTGAAAATGGCCATCCATCCATGTTTACCAGAAATTTCTATTGATTGAAGTCTGTGTATGCACAAATGCATGAAGAAACAGTCTTGCCTCTAGTGCAGCTGTTTCCTTTGAAGTGTGTTGTACGAATGTGCCATGACCATCCCATTCCTCATTCATTCAAAATTCATCTGTACAGAAAGAGCAGGTGTAGGGAACTGAGGAACTGAGGTTTATGTCTAAATTTGAAAGGAAAATTATATTAGGGTCTGCTTATGTAATCTTTCCAGGGTGGTCTATCACATTCCTCACTGACATGTTACAATACAAATATATCTCATTAACTGCAAGTCAAAGAAAACTTGTAATAGTAATAAATTCCACTTAAATTTTTTTCTGCTTTTTTACAAAGAAATAATATACTTCAGTAGAGTGCTCCATATTTAAAAGTATGAGCAGTAATACTTATTTAATTATTTTATGTAGAGTCTTTTTCAGTGATTCATACAATTATTTCTATGTACATGCCAATGAAAACTGTAGAAGCACTTGTATAAAATCTTACCTTTCTTTCTGCAACATATGCAGTTATGTAAACATGACAAGGAGGCTCAGACTCAGTTTCCTAAGCTTCTCCCTTCCTTTGTCTCATTTAATATTACTACATATCAGTTAAAGTCCAGTTGACAAATATTTGAAGGAAGAGGAAAGAGAATATTTTTGTCCTCCAAAATTGGGTTTAAGTTCCCTGTTTTTCTTCCATTTAGATAGGCAAGAGGTAGAAAGCACTGATTCTGCAATAGGCACAATTGCATATTTGCTCTTCCATAAATGGCTGCTTATAAAATACTTCATGTTCAAAACTTTCATTGTAATTCATTTGAGGTGTTCGGAATTAATGCAGATGTCATGGAAATCTTGACAGCTTTAACAAATTATAATTACAGTATTGATTTCATTTATGTTTTGAGTCTGCATCGGTTTAATTGCGATATTCCATTAGCAGTATCACCTACATGACTGTTGTTTTCTTAAAGAACTTTGGAGAAGAGGTTTGCCCATAAACTAGATTTCAAACCTCTGAAACAGAGGTTTCTCCATAAACTCAGATTTTGTTTTACTTGGTAAGACTGGATTTTATAGGAGTATGGCAGAAAAGAGGAGGATGTCTCTTTTGCATCTGAATATTACATCAAATAGCACCATCTTAATAGCTTACATCTTGATATTTAATCACATATTTTGCCACACCGACCTTCCCATATTTAAAGCAAGTACGTTGTGCTAAAAGTAATGTGTATTTCAAAATCACATTTCTCCTGCCACTTAATACAGCCCCAGTTAGTAACATATTTCTATCAGAGCACCTCCAAATATATGAATAAGTTCAGCAATGTAAGAGATACAGTCTCAGAAAGGAATGCAATTGAATTTACAGGAATGCTGTCAAACCTAATTTAGTGNTTTTTTTTTTTTTGTCTGAAAGAAAGACCAGAAGCCACAAAACTCCAAGACTTAGTGGACATAAAAGATATTTCTGTGCAGAAGTTTCTAGCCTGTTTGACTTACTGGAAAAGATATTGAGCTAGTTATTTTTAAATCAGTAAAATTCAAGAGCTGAATCCTTTTGCAACTGAAATATCTTGTCATCCCTTCTGTCCCAGACTAGTGGAAGATAAGAGGAAATGTTTTCCTCCATCATGTTAAAAGCCTCACCTTCATCCCGGTCTTTAGAAATGAATGCCCATACATTTTTTTGAATCCAAAAGGATTTGGTGTCATCTTTTTCACTGAACTGTATTAAAAATCATTGATGGTCAAAAGGGAAATTCAGATCTCCTTTCATGACAGCTGTTTTAATCCAGGCAGTACACTATCCACTGTAATGGGAGGCATATTTGCTGTTCACAGGAGACCTGACATCAGAAAGTTACAAAGCAAGGGCTGCCATAGCTAGGTATTTTGGAAGCTTTGCCATGTGTTTCTTGTATCCTTGGAGACTATCAAGGAGTAATAAAACTCTGTAAGAGGAAGGTCTTGAAGAGACTTTATCGGAAAAATCTTCTGTATGTTGTTACAGCATTTGGCTCAACAAGCATCTGCAAAAGGGAAATTATAAGTGACACTGGGGGTTTAGCTGCCATGGAGAGGATGCAGCCTCTTGGTAGAATTAGTTACTCTGACAGCTCTGTTGTACAGTTCTGTGCAGTAAGTGGTCCTCAAACCTTAACTGCTCCCCCCTGCTGACAGACCAGCTGGTTGTCATTCTGAAGCCACAGGGAGAAATCCATGATTCCTTCCAATGTACAGTTTAAAACACCATAATCAAGCCTAGTCAAAAACTACATTCAGAATGTTGTTCCCTTATGTATATCAGTACTGATGGAACTCGTATTAAAAGATGACAGGTTTCACTTGGCTCTCTGTGGCTGTGAGGTGAGGATTACTGTTCCTTTTAATATAATTTCTTCATTTCTTGTGGTATATAGGAAGATAGGGTAAAATCACTGTCCACTTTCAAGTATATCATGTATTTCTATACCAATGAAATTATGGCAAAGTAGTAGTGATCTGTGCAGCACTGAACATAAACAAAACATATGGACAAAATCCATAATCTGTTTGGGTATTCCACCTCAGCTGGGAGAGGACATCTTGCATGAGCAGGGTTAAAATATATCCAAGGGAAAATCAATATTACTGTTAAAAGGAATTAATAATATTTATGGAAGTTAGGTTCTTATTAATGATTTATTTAGGATTTTTAATAAACAATTAAGAAAAGAATGATGGAGTCAGGTAACTGTTTTCAGCATGTTAATTAGTTAGTGTTGTGTATCCCTTGTCTTGAACCTTATATAAGAGTATTTTCAGTGTTTATTTCCTCTATTAGAAAGTCAGTGTCCTACAGTTTGTCCGCAGATGATGTTACCATCTCTTGTTTATTTTTCTACATAGCAGTACAACTCTTAATAAAATTTGTGTTTGCTTTTTCTGCAGAACCCAAATCAATTTCACAGTCGCTATTGATTTCACAGCCTCCAATGGTAAGAATAAAAATAAACATCCTGTGTGTGTTTGTGCTGTGTTCAGTTTTAAGTGTACATATGTATGTGTGTGTAACAGTATTCAGCTGACACCACCTGGACTTGGGATTCCATTTTGCTGAGCAACAAATGAGAAGCCAATTCCTGTCTAGGAAATCAGGACAAAAAGAATAGATAAAAGTTGGAAACGCTATAGATAAAATTTAATAACCAGAAGCAGTTTGCAAATATCTGTGTAGTTTTTGTTTATTATTGTTATTATTATTATTATTGTTATTATTTGGTTTTTTATAACTGCTGGGAGAAAACTTAGAAGAACCCATTGAGAAAGGCCAAATAGTTCCAGGTAGAGTGAGGCTGAAGTGGGATGAAGCAGAGATAACTTGTGATCCTCCTCCAAAGCTGCTTTCAGAATGTCATAATATTTTTGTAAGTTTTGTCTTAAAAGTGTGTAAGTTGCACAAATCTACAAGTTTCTTGCTGCCCTTTCAATGCTGAAATACAGGTACTTCTACTGAAATCTATTTAGAAGTACTAAAAAACTACTACTTCTAAAATTTATTCAGAACACTGCATTTTTACCTGATACAGCTTGTTTTTAAGAGAGAAAATTCTGAAGTGATTCAGTTTTAACGTACATCTGATCCTTGCTTCTACAGGTAACCCTTTACAGCCAACTTCACTGCACTACATGAATCCCTATCAGCTGAATGCCTATGGCATGGCACTGAGAGCTGTTGGTGAAATAATTCAGGACTATGATAGTGATAAAATGTTCCCAGCTCTAGGTTTTGGAGCTAGACTTCCTCCAGATGGAAGAGTATCACATGAATTTGCACTGGTAAGTCAATAAATACATACTTTTAAAATTTCTTTACTCCAACAGAATGCTGGGAGTTAAGGTTGTAGTCTTAAGCGGTTACTGGACAAGTAAAGAGCAGAGAATGTGCTAAGTCTTCTGTGCTTATTCTAAATACTTGTTTCAAAACTTTTCGTCATAGTGAAGTTACTTGACTTGAAGTTATGGAGGGAAACCTGGAGTCAAGAAGTCCCTGTAGGCCAAAAATTGTAATGAAGAAAAGTAATGATCTTTAACCTCAGCTGTAGCAGCTTGAGAAACAGATGCTTTAAAGACTTCAGACTGAAGCTAATCTCTCTAAAGAAGCAAACGAATCATGTTCCAAAATAGTATTTCATTATTATTCTGTCTCATTTTCTGGGATCTCTATTTTTACAGGCTGCTGGTTCAGAGACATAGGGATATCTAAGTAGACTAAAAGATGAGTTGATAAGAACAAATCTGGTCCATGGGTCAGTTAAATTGTAAACCTAAAATCTACCAGGATTTGCCAGAAAGGTTGATCTGGTATAACTGACACTTGTGATTAGTGTTGGTATTTTATCTACTTGCTTATTTTGAGGTTTTTGTTCTTCTCAGAGTAGAATAAAGTTGTCAGAATTATAGCAAATATAGGTGTATCAGGGGAGTTCTAATCAGATAGCATCAAAGACATGGTAGAAGATTGGTGACTGTAGATGTGTATTTCTTCTGTCAGCCTGTGCTAGAAAAGAGTGCAACATATCTTACCTCAGGGAAAGGTTTTCCACATAGATAGTAATTTAAAACAGGTGCAATTGCAAATACTCATTTAAATTGCAGACTTTGGACTTTGTATAGCAAGTTCAAATATATTGGTACATCTTTCAGTTTTAAGGATGTTTCTAAAATTAATTCAGTTAATTTATGAGCCATTGTACTTTTACAGAAGAAGCAGCACCACATACATACATACATATGTGTACATATATATATATGTGTGTGTGTATATTTCCTTCCTCCATACATAAACATATATAGGTGTCTCCCACGTAATGCTAAGCAGTGTTTTCAGCTCTCTCTTTTAATGTTTTAGACAAATTCTGTCCAAAATCCCCTTTGGTTGTCTAGATTCTCAGGCAAGTATACTTGGCCTCAGAATGAGGTACTGGCACACTAAGCCAATGAGGTGTTGGCATATGAAGGAGAGTAGGATGATTTGAAAGGTTTTGAAGCCTTACACAGATCATTTGCCTGGCCTGACATTGGTCTGGCATTCAGCTTTTATGTTTATATTGCCATCTGTAAATAGGTATCCTCATTAAAGAGTCACTATGGAGATAGGTAGTAAAATGCCCACCCTAAGAATTTACAGTACCAGCCATTTTGTGGGCTCCCAAAGAGTAAATTCCTTTCTTCATTTGTTTATACCAGGTCAAAAATATTTTTTTTCAATCCAGAAATATCAGGCCAAAACAATGAAAAGTTGACTGTTTACCTTACACATTTCTAAGTGTATGAACTCAGGATCTGGTTGAGTTCATACACTTACACTTAATCTGGCTACATTTCTTTTTTCACATTTTTAAAAGAATGAATCACTGAGCCTGAACTGTGCTCCTAACCATGCTTCCAGTTTTACATCTGACCTGTAATTCATACCTTAAATCCACACAGGGAAATGCCTGTTACTGTTGTATGTATGAAGGAGTGTTTAATTCCACTAAAGGTGGGATTTATGTCTAGGAGCCAGTCCTAGTGATTCAGAATGCTGAGGCTGGTAGAACCTCCTTACCTCAGCAGTTGACACTCACAAGCAGACATGGCACATATACTGAGCATTTGTAGTAAACGCCATTAATAGATCCTAGAATGCTTAGGTCTTTGCCTTTATATATGTACACTGGGTAATGCTCATTAGCCTATATAATTTTTACTTCATCATTAATTATACTGATTAATCATCTCTTGTTTTTGTTAGAATGGAAACCCTCAAAATCCCTACTGCCATGGAATTGATGGTGTAATGGAGGCATATTACAGGAGTCTAAAATCTGTACAGCTTTATGGACCAACAAACTTTGCTCCTGTAATTAATCATGTAGCCAGGTAAGCATCACAACAGGTGCTGTGCAGAAACTTCTTTGTGTCAGAACAACTGCTGTGCATAAGAGCTGAGAGTTACAGAGAAAGGTATTTATTGACTGTTGTTTTGTTTATTCAGTCCCATAATTACCTTGTGTCTTTGAGTAGGTTTGAAGACGATGTGCTGGTATTATGCAGAATTTAATTGCTGATTGAAAAGAAATATAAGTGATCCAGTTGACCAGCCCGAGTCAAAATCTTAGCAAAAATCATAAGGAAAGAAAATTTTTGTCATGTCATGTTCTTTTTTTGTCCTTTAGAGCACAGAATTACTGCTTCACAAAAATACATGCATCTGTCAAAAATTTTTATAAACTTTCAATTTTTTTAGGTGTATGTAGTTTCTCTAATCTCTGAATGTCCCAAATGTCAACAAAATCCTCCAGGTCTCTGTGCCAACAATTCCCAGCTGGCAGTGGTACTTTTAAGGCAGTGATACAGCATTGGGGAGCCTTGGTGCTGTTATGCAACACCTCATCTAACTCCTCAAAGTAAAACTTTCCTGTGTTTATAGAAGTTTCTTAAGAAGGATAATGTTGCCTTATTTTGGCAGACAAGATCTTGACTTCTAATCTTGAGCTCAAGACCTTGGCAGTATAATACCTCCATGAATTTATATAGAAAAGTGATATGGCTTAGGTGATTTACTGAACAGATTTTGTTTTATTTATAGACACAAAGAACTACTGGTTACAAAATAAGGAAGTAGGGATGTGTAAATCATTGTACTGCTAATGTTTTATTTATGAGCTTGCAAAATAGCTTATTTTAGTAGCAAGGCGTATTTATATACAATCTGGTTTGCTGTTGTTAGTTCTACAGACCAGCAGAAAATAATCTGCAAATTCTGTGGTGCAAAGAATTTTCTGTGCCCTCTAGCATGGCTAGATAGCTGATTTCATCTATTTATTAGGGTTAGTTGTTTTGTCTTCAGATCATACCATTAAAATTATGTACATGTATATTACATTGCTTGTCATCTGAGGCTGTGTACCCCATAGGTAATGCCTATTAAACAACTTAGGCTTTCTAACATCTCATGATTCTATAAAGCACATTCTGTCCATGCTCCTTTTAGTAGTGCTGCAGTTCCCACTTTTCACTGATGCAAGACATACAGATTATCAATATTGTATTAGTTATGTTTTTTAAATGTTCTCATTTAGAAGTATAAAGTCTGGCTTAATTATGAATGTCTTTAATTTTAAAATTCACTGTGGTTTTTAGTACTTTGTAGTCAAATTTTACAAATACAGCTTGTTTTCATATCAATTCCTTTTATAAAGGTTTTTTTATTGTTATAATGTTGGTTTTTCTTCCCTTAGATATGCTGCTTCAGTAAAAGATGGCTCCCAGTATTTTGTTCTTCTCATTATTACAGATGGAGTTATATCTGATATGGCTCAGACAAAAGAATCCATAGTGAATGTAAGTTTTACTGAAAGTGTTGAAACCATGTTTGTAGGAATTCATATTTTAGGCAATAAAGTAAGTGGATTGGTAGTTCAGGCACTAGATATATTCCATGAGTACCCATTTTTACCAAAAAGGAAACGTTTGTTATGCATAAAGATGAAAAGAAAGCAAAAGTTGAACTTGACCTAATTAGATAGTGTTCTGTGGTAAGTGAAGCTCTTCTCTCTCACACTATATGTTTGTATGATTTTGATCATCTGCTTCTTGCCTCTTCCTTCCTCACGCACATCCCACCGTGCGGTTTTGCGTAGTAAACTCTTTTCTGTCTTTCTCATAATTGCAGACAGCTTTGATCCCCACACTTTTTAAAAACTGCCCCAACTTTCTGATCCTGAATGGCAAACATACTAATCATCTGATTTCCCTCAAAACAGTCCCCTAAAACTCTGTAAGTTCCTTATTTCTTAGTTTCTGCATTATTTGCAGTATTTTTCTCTTCAAAACTGCCATGTGTATAGGTACTGTAATATTCTGTGTTATGAGCAGGTTCTATTGTGTTTTTGCCTGTGGGAAATTTCAGATGAAAGTACACACAGAAACACTCCTAGACATGGTTGGAAAAGATCTCTACGAGTAGTTTTTAACATACCACAGTGGATCTAGTTAACAGCAAAGTGGTGATTTGAAAAGCCTACATTAATTTAGCATCATGTCCAAGTGAATAGTGTAGAATTAGGTGGTATGGTTTTGAAGACCCACTTTCAGCACCTCCTGTGGAGATTTGATACTGTTTCAGTTTGTGGGGGTGCACATGAAAATACTTCCTGAGTGTTCTGCCTTTCCCTGGGGACCACCATGCCCTCCAGTCCCAGCCTGCAGCACATACACAGAATCTGTCTAATAATAAGCTTGGAAATTCATTCTCGAGCCCAGACCAAAAGTCTGAAGCATAATTTCTTCTAGATGAGCTGCTTTTAGGTGACAGAAAGACTCAGTGGAGAGAAAAAGAGCAGCTCTTGATTCTGACTCAGCCTTCCATTTGCAGTCTGTGCATCAGAGACCAGCAAGTGCAGTTGCCTGATACCTTGTAGCATTAATTCATTTGCCACTAAGACGTACAGAACAACCTTTTTTTCAGTAATAGTTCATTTTGACGACTAATGGCTGTTAGTCCACAGCTGTCTGGAAGCACAGCAGATGTGTTGTTAGCTTGGAATAAGGGGAAGTTTGGGAATATTTGCTGACTTGGTTTTTTTATGAACATGCCTTCATTTTTCTGCATATTTCTTGAAGAGTGAGCACAGTATACCATGACATAACTAATTAAATGTTATTCAATAGCAGTTTTTTCAGTCTTAATAATATCCATAATACTAAAAGGGGCAATGATGTCTAATGCAACTTGATGTGTATAAAACTCAGAGTATATTTCAATTTTAACATTAATTGTGCTTTTAGGCATCTTTCTCATTACAGCATATATGTCAGACACGTTCTGTTTTACCAAACTGTTTAAAGGTTATGCTGTCATTCAGGAAATGCCAACACTTAAGTTTATATGCAGAAGTTAACTCTTTCTCTTTATGCTGTCCTTGCCACTTACTGTTTCATATTTCATTGTATTACATAATTTTGTGTCTGTGTGAGTAGGAATCTCTTTAAAGGATACTTTATTTACAGTCAAGAAATAACATTCTAGAAAACACCTGAAAAACAGAAGGTTCTGTTCTAAGAGATCAGGTGGTGTACATCTATGATTTTTTTGACCAGTGTATGCTCCTGTTTAATGTTTAAAATGACTGTAGACATTTTATGGTTTATCAGAATATCTCAATAAGCAACAGAATTATCAGAGTTATCTCAGTAAATTGTCAACCCTGACATTTGCTGAATGTTCTTTGGTTCTAGTTGATACCTTCTTCATCAGAGGCAGCATCACATTATTTCTATAAACTGATGCTACTATCAGGGCAGGAGAGTCCAATATTTAAGATAGTGTCTTCGTAATTTTGCATATTTTACAGAGTTTATTCAGAGAAAGCCAGATATCATCTTTGAATGAAAAACATAAATTAAAATTCAAAATGTTACCACTGGCCAATTCAATATCTTGCTTGTCTGTGGCATGGATGAAATTTCATTCATATGTGGCGTAGAGTAAAATTTCATTAATGGGATAAATGTAATATACACATTGCTCAAATAGATTATTTATTTTCTTTTAAAAATTGGCATAAGATCAATGTACAAAATAGTGTCCCATAGTTGCAAGCAGCTGTGTAAGATCAAGAAACAGCAAAACACATTTAAATAAGTGTCAGACTGTTATTAGGTACACATTTGCAATTACTGTCAGTTTACAAAAGTTTCTAAGAGAAATTTGTCCTCTTAGTTGTCATATTAGTATTAAATGCTAACATAGTTTCTTGTCTCTAATTAGCATCCTATAGGATTTAAAGACTTGGTAATGAAAAAATAAAATAATCATGTGCCTTTCTGTCTTCATCCAAGATGTTTTGTACCACTTAAGCAGTTAACAACACTCAGCTTTTTAGGGGGAAAAATTGTTCTTTAAAACATAATTTCTGCGTGTTTTTTGTTCACTTTGTTCTCAGATCTCATATTATTAGGTTATACATAGAGGTTATGTAATGCAATAAACCTCTTTTTCTTCTTCTTCTGAAGGCGTCAAAGCTTCCAATGTCCATAATTATAGTGGGGGTAGGACCAGCAGAGTTTGATGGTAAGTGTTCTAGTGTTTTTTCTAATTTTTTTTTATATTTGCTTACATTTTAGTAATATGTAGCTTTTCAAACCAATATTGCTCTTTAAAAGAACATTATATTAAGCGAGGGGTGAGTGCTGTTGGCATTTCCAGCTGGATTGATTGATTGATAACTCAGTGTGATTACAAGGTACCATGTGGAGCTGTGTAGCCCCTCAGGCTCTCTGTTCAGGTCAGAACCATATGGGGGCTCAGCATTTACAGTAAAGTATACTCAGGAAATGTTGAATTTCTTCAACACAAATATTTAGATGCCTTGTGAAGTGTCAATTGACTGGAAATATTGATCTTACTGCAGTAATAAAATCTTCAGAAAAATAGATACATTTGAGGTGATCTGGATTAAACAGGGTTTCACTTGGTAACAGGAGTGAGCCCTACTGTGCAGCAGCATTGACAGAATATTACAGCAGGAAAGAAATTACCAGGTTATTTATATATTCTTTCTATGATATTCTGGAACACCATTCTCTGTTGCATAAGCTGCTTCCATTATTTGTATTAATTTATTAAGTATGTATCACTGCACTATGAAATGTAGACATTGTGTGTGTCTGTTCCTCAAAGTCCTAAATCACTTCTTTTTAATTCTAGTACATCTGGTTGGACAGTATGCCTTCTGTTGTACATGAAATGTACTTAGTACTACTACCACATATGTTTAGTGTTGACTAATGACTGTACATGTTCATTTTTGTACAAATACTCTAAATGTAGGAAAAAAGAAGACAAAAATTACTTTATTTAATATTTATTTTACTTTATTACAAGCATTATTCTTACGCTGTTTGGCAAGTGGTATATTAGTCATAATTTTAAGTATCTTATTCCATTAAGAAATTGCCCAGGTCAGCACTTCAGATGATTTTATGCCACGATCAGTGAGAAAGGACAGTTTATATTCCTAAATGCATATGATGGAAATTTGTAAACTTCATTTTTACTCCTGAGAATTCCAGCATGGTCCTACATTATTTACCATTCTCTGACCCCTCCATTGCATTTTCCCTTCCTCCCTGTTTGTCTAGTCCTTGGATTTGCCCAGGCTCCCTTTCTCAGTCAGGACATGTTCTTGGGGTGTCATCCCTCCCCCTTTCCTGAGGCTGGGATTCTGTTTGTACTGCAGGATGCAGTTTCCATCTTTGGAGCCACAATCCCGGTGTGTGCTGCCTCAGTGAGGTTCACCCATTATGCATATGCTGAGTCTGTAGTCCCTCAGTGCCCAAGAAGACAGAGAAATTACTTCCATTTACACAAATTCCTTCTGGAATAAACAACAGTCTCCATGTCTGCTGTGCATGCTGAAGAAGTGTGTCTGCAGGAGGGTGATGTTTAGGTTTATCGGTGATATTTAGGTTTTTAGACGATATTTAGGTTTTTAGACACTGTCTGGACATTCAAGTGCCCCTGAAGCTTCAGTTCTGCTGTAGAGAGACCAAGCTGCTCCTCTTCAGATCTCCCTGTTCCCTAGATCTCCCAGCCCCTGGGGGATACCAGAGGGGTTCTTAAAAGTCTGAAGCTTTGGTAGATGACACATGTGGCAGAGCTTTACTTAAAGGATGTGAGGATGACTGTAACACATCACAACATTTTTGCCCAGTGCTCTGTATCTGACATGGCCATGGGTAGTTCCCTAGAGAATGTTAAGAACAGACCAAGCAAATATGATACTTCTCTGAATACTGGTTTTAGGTTGGAGTTTCCTGGGCAGGATATGCTTTTTGTCTATTTTGGAAATTTTTTAGTGAAACTCCTTCAAATACTTGTTCAGTCTCCTGGTTTGAACACATGTACATTTTTGCAACAGCATCTTCAGGCAACATGCTCTGCAGACTTACTGATTTGTTTCTTTGAATTCAGTTCTCAGAAGAACTAGGTTTTGAAGTGCTGGTTTCAGTGAATTCAGCCCAGTTTGTAAACCCCTGAGAACCTCAGTGGTGCAGGGCTTTGATTTTCATAGCGTACACTGAAAGAAGGTTTGTAGAATTGCACATCTAACACCTGAGCAATACTCTGAGATCCCAGATCCATCCCTTTCAACACTGACAAGAGAGCAGGTACATCTTTCTACCTAGAATACCTTCCAGGTATCTGGACAACAGAGCTTTCCTGTATCCTGCTTAGAAGACACAAGAAGAATTGGCCAATAAATTTAATAATTTTTTTAAAGTGCTCCTCATTCCTTTGCATTAGAAGATACTGCTTTTTCAGTGTGAATGTGAGTTATTACCTCTTTGTGCTGTATCCTCTGATATCTTCTGTAACAATAGCTGCTGAAGATGAGTTCTTCCCCACCTCTGAAAGTGTGTATATATAATGCCTTACAAAACCAGATATACTTGCTGTTTTGAGAGATGAAAGGATAAAACTTTGTCATAGTCTGTTCTTTTCTGAAGGTGACAATAAAGATAAAAGTATGTATTGTCACCATGAAAAAGTGCAAAACAGCTACAAAACATGATGTATTTTCTGATGCAAATGATCTTAACGGAGCTACCTGAAGAAGAATTGTTGGTTTTATTGCTTGAAAGTGTAAGTTGTCTGAACTTTTTCTCGGTAAGATGATTTTGTTGTGTACCTGAACTCATAGGGTTTTTTTTTTTTTTTTGTTTTTTTTTTTTTTTAGCTATGGAAGAACTGGATGGGGATGTAGTGAGGATCTCTTCAAGAGGAAGGTTTGCAGAAAGAGACATTGTGCAGGTGGGAGAAAAAATATATTCTCATAGATAGATTTTACTGTTCCTCTTTGTTCTGAATTCTTGTTTCTGTCTATATTCCTGCCTCTCATTTTACCTTAGCACTGACATACTTTATCTTGAGGTGTTTATAACAAGCTCAGAGACTCTCTGTGATAGCTCTAAGCCTTTTTATAACACATAGTAGTGGATCTGCATTTGTTAAGAAATGACCCCTAACTGGCAGGACACTGTTATAAAGTCTTGGTATTATACAGCCATGGAGAAGAGTTAGCTATTAAAAATTTGGAGAAACATGATGTTTCTAGAAAAAATGGTATCTGTCTAAAAGTAAATCTTATATGGGAGCCATATTTTCCTGGTAGTGGCTGAATACATTGATAAAATAGAGTATTTAAGTTGGAAGGGACCTACAACAGACATCTAGTGCAACTGCCTGGCCACTTAAGTACAGGGCTGACTAAAAGTAAGAGCATGTTAATAAGGGCATTGTCCAAATGCCTCTTAAACACTGACAGGCATCCTTAGATTCAAACCTCACCTTATATCTGCCATTTCTTCTTCTTCTTCCTTTGTTCCTCCTATTTGCAAGACTTCATAGTGTTCACTTTTTTCCCCTCTTGTTTATTTTTACTTATTTCTGTTTATGACAGGCTGGATTTTTATGTTGTTGTTTAATAGACTATATATAGAGGAAGAATAAGTGAGCCATATCAATAGCTCATGCTGCATGATAATTAAGGTCAGATAGCAGCTGATAAACTTTGGGATATGTTTATTTGTTTCCATTTATATCTGCAGGAGCTGAAACTTTTCAAAATGTTTAATGTTACAAATACTTGAATGTTTAAGGATTGGTTGATAACTGCTGGTGGATGTAATATTTCAATCCAAGGACATGTTCAAAACATGTATTTGACAGCTGATTTTATAGTTTGGTTTTATTAGAATATAAAAATAAAGAAAGCTACATAAATAAATGGAAATGAAAATGATTGGATCTTTGTTTCCAGTCTCCTTGCATACGACATTAAAATTCCCTCTCTTTATTTTTTCTAAATGGGGATCAGAAATGAGCATAAGATGAGAGAAATTAAATTACCCTCATGCTCTTTATGGATATACATTCAAGAAAGCCATGGATTCCTGAATTCTAATAGTTGAGAAAGATACTTTCTTCATTTTTGCAACATACAGAGATAACAACTGATGGAAAAGTGAGATACCAAAACTCTTGGAATAGTAAAACATGCTGGCTTCTTTGGTCATTGTTGTCCTTTTTAATTAAACTCTTAAATTATAGAAAAAGCACTTGATGTCCCATCAGTTTCCATTTGGTTTCTCTTATGCCTTTCATTCTATTCCTCTGCCATCTCCATGTTAGCTGTCCTTGTACATCTCTAGGTTTGCTTACCTGTCCATAGTTCCTCCAGCTCCTCTGACAGCTCTGCAGTGTGAGGAGGAAAATCAGACCATCTGTGTTGTATAATTGCATTTCAACAATTACACTGTCATAGCCCCACTTTGCTATGGAACTGTGGTCTGAGATTTCTTGTCTGCAGACTAATGGGTAAGGTGGTCTCTTAGGATGGGACACATGTTCTTTAACTCAGACTGCATGTACCTTTTACACAAAGGAAAAAATCAAGCAGCCTGGATTGTTTCTTTTCTGTATGCCAGTAGCACAAGATTCTCATTATTATGAAATCCAGTCCAGGGCTGGGCAGGTAACTGGTTTAGGTGTTGAACATCTGGATATAACATAAGTTCTTTTTGATCCAATCATTTTTGCTTAGCTTCTTTATGCATTTGTTAGTATCGTATGAAAAGTGTTCAGGTGGTTCATAGTTCTACTAGGTATAATGCAAAATGGTTGAAAATTTAAATTCATCCCTTCTGTTTCACTTCAGAGGTCGAAAAAATCTATTCAGCAAGTGCCAGAGTGGAGACAGTCTGGTGGGTGGCCTCAGGAGCAGGGATTGTAAGCTAGAGAATGGCTTTCTGACATGAAATTACCTTCTTGCAATTAAAGGGTTGAGAGATAACCCAGATATATCACTGAAGCATGCCATCAGCAATCTGAGCTAGCCATGGCTCATGTGAAGGGGCTCACCCAAGTGTTACACCATTTCTATTAGAAGGCAGATCTATGAAAATTGAGATACAATGTGTATTTATAAAATACATAACATAAAATGCAAGGTATGTATACGTACATTAAAACTGTGTAAGGTAACATGTTCATGTACTCTAACTCCCTAGGTTAAGCTCTCTTATTTTTATGTTGTACGATATACTCTGTGTCTGCATAATGGCCTGAGTGAACATCTCTTGTTTTGTAGTTTGTGCCATTCCGAGATTACATTGACAGAAGTGGAAACCACGTGCTGAGCATGGCAAGACTTGCTAAAGATGTGTTAGCTGAAATCCCAGAGCAGTTTCTGTCCTACATGAGAGTCAGAGGAATAAAGCCATCACCTGCACCACCACCCTACACACCCCCGATCCACGTGTTGCAGACTCAGATATGACTGCTCTGAAGTGCTTAGCATTTGTCACAAATCTCTGGATGCAGCAGTAGCTTCTGATAACTTTTTGGAACTAGAAAAGTTCTCTTCACGTACCAAAATTCTCCTATAGTTGCATAAGCAGCTGGAAAGCTTTTAAATGCTAGGAGCAAAATGTTGCTGTTCTGAGACTTTTTTTTTTTACCCAAACACCCTACTTTTTTGATGTATTTATTGGGGGGGGGAGCACAAGTCAGGTTTTCAACTCAGAAGATTGGGTCCTCTCTGAATACTGTGTGTATATAAATGTATAGGAATGCTATTACTCTGTATCAATGTTTACATGTTACTATTTTTAAATTTCAGTACTTTTATAACTATTCTTAAGAAAAAAAGTTTGGAATATTGACTCACATGTCTTCTAGCTTGCAATAGTTTGTCACAAGATAACAAGAGAAGCAATATCTCTTTGAATGTTTGTCCAGACAAATACAAATGAAAGCTAAGGACAAATATATTGATATGTTTTAAAGTAACTGAAGTGCTTCAGTCAGTTTTCAGTAATCCATTCATCTCATGTGTTGAAAATTTCAGCTCCTAAATGTGAATAACAGAATTGCATATGACTTATAACTAACTCCAGACTTGGAGGGGGAGGTATGTGTATTTTTTCAGAGATTCTCCAATTTCTAAGTTTATATAAGTTTACAGTTTTTTAAACTAACTACTGAAACAAATTAGAATAGTTACTTACTATAATTAATTAAATTACCTCAATTCAGAACTATCAGAATATTATATTTGACTCACTGAGCTTGTTAAATCATATCATGCATTCCTTAAAGCACTGGAAATTTTGCATCAGAAATGTCTTTTGAAGTGATTACAGCAGACGTTTTATAATGGACCATTTTAAACTCTAGAAATTTAAAATCTTAACTTTTTTTTTTTGTCTAGATTGCCCATTCAAAGGGATGCTGACTCTTAATATTTGGGTTTAATATTGTCATTTAATCACGCTTCCATTCAGGGTGCATGAATAATAAAGTTAATTAACTGGTTTAAAAATTGCACAACTATATTGTTTTGTTCACAATTTTGTGTACGGAACTACCCAAAAGAATTTATTATATGCCTGTTCGTATATAATTACAAAATGGTTTTGCATGTATATTTTGTACAAAATACACAGTTTTGTGAGTTTGTGTCAGATATATTTTATTTAGAACTAATGGCCTTAAAGTTCACAAAACTCCTGAAATGATTGTGAATTGCCTTCAAATACTGTTTAAACTGAACATTTTAATTTTTTTTGTGTCACAGTTGTAATTGTCTTGTATACGTAACTTTTTTCTTTGCATATAACCTGTTTACTAATTCTGTTTCTTACTACTGTATGTTGTAATGTACAGTATAAAACTAAGGTGCATTTTTTAAGCATGAGAAGTTTTTTGCCAGAAAGCATATCTTCAATATTAATAGCATATAACTATGTAAATGCAGAATCTTCCATTTTTAAATATATTTAACTTCCTTTAGCTATTTCATGTGGAAAATTACATTTTCCAAATAATTACTCTGTTAACAAAAACAAAAAAATCTTTTTTTTGTAAAAAAAAATCTTGTTTTATTTTTATTTTGAAACAGTTTTTACATAAATATGGACTTTAATTTTCTCACCAAAATATGTATTTCTTAGTGGATTGATGTTGCATGAGTGAAATTTGATACTTGGCAACTACAATTTTGATGACAGTGCATCATAAAGAGTAAGTTTAAGTCTAATATATGGTGGTGGTGTTCTCCTTTCATCTTCTGCATTTATTTTTTGCATGGACATTGTTGGCACTTTTGAAAAAACTGAAGGTATACTATGTTTCTGTTGTTTCATGTGATTAGACAAATCTTTATGCTGATATTTGTATTAGTTCCCAGTGGACCATGTATGGGCCATGTATTCAACATATCACTAGAAGGCCAGAAAACAAACTTACTCAGTTGAGAGTAATTTATTAGCTCTCATTTAGCCAGTACCTTTTATTAGTTCAAATATTAGTCTAAAGAGTAATCTAGCAGTTCATTTAACAAGTGAAAGAATTTTTAAAGAAAGGTATCACTTCATCAAAGTTATTTTGTCTATCCAGCCTAAGTACCAGCCTATTCTATTCCACACTGTGGGGTTTTTTTTCCTTCTGTTTGGTATTGGGTTCTAAATATAACATATTTAATGGAAAGAAATAGTTGTGATAAGAGGGCTGAGAATTCTGGTGGAAAAGGGCTCTTTCCAGACCTGTGAGATTCCCTCTCTGTATGCTTGACATCTTGAATCTGTAATGTGTGAGAATCATTACATAGACTCACATATTAACTCTAATTCCAGTTTGGAGATGGGAGTTAATGCTCGGAGCTTGAATTTCTCCAAAAGGTCACCTACAGGCATTTTTAATCCTGGCTTTATTCTCAAGAATAATGGAACACAGAATTTATATTCTTTCCCAAGAAATACTAACTGCTATCAAAACTTACTAACTTGCCATGCATGAAGAGTAGCAGAGAGTATTTATGTTTACAAAAGGTAAAATGTGACATGTTATGTGACAAATGAGTTGTCCTCAGAGAAACTACTGGCCTTGACAAAAGCTCTCTTCCATTGGTATCCATCTTGGAGTAGATTATTTTCTTTGTAAAGAAACTTTCCTAGTGGGGAAAACTGCACAAATGTTCCTACAAATGAGGGAGGGCACTGGCTCATGGAGTCTAATTCAAGAGTGACTCCTAGGTTTGATTCAGACTAGTGAGGAATTGTTTGCTAATCTGGAAGAAGAAACTGGTTTGATCTTGGTTACAAAATAGAATTTTGTAATTTTAGGCAAAGATGGAAAGCTATACAGTAGAATTTATATGGACTTCAGATCAGCTCAGTGGTCTACAAAAAGTGTTTGTTCTGTGGTGGCACAGGGGGATATCAGTGGGAGATGAAGAGGATACAGGAGGGTGGTGTTCTCTGAGAAGGTGCATTTTGGAAAGCTGGAAATTCTCACCTAAGTAGGAGCAGATGAAATTCACTCCAGGATACTTAGTAAAATGGCTGAAACAAACAGAATGATAAATTATTTATCATCTGTAAGACCTAATAAAAGGGCACATAACAAGAAGTTACACCAATGCAATGGGAAATCTAGGAGCATAGTAAGAGGCAATTATAATTGTGCCAGAAGTTCTTTAAAAAGAAAAATCAACAAGAATAGAAAGAATATGTAGCTATTTATAAATGTAAAAGCAAGGTATGTGTAAAAAAAGAACAGAAAAACTCAAAAAAATTTGTGACCACTAAAGCTTAATGAAACCTCTACTAGAAAGGAAAGTAAAATCAATTATTTAACAAAAGGATAAGCATTTAGTCCATTAGGGAAAACCTAAATACTCAAATGGTTGTTTTTTTTCCCTTCAAGCTTCACAGAAGAGGGATAATCATTGCATTAAATAGTCAATTAAAAATAAATAAATCCAGACCAAGGTTTACCTCTACCAATAAAATTTTGCAAAATAATTTTAAACACTCTTCTTAAAAAGCAGTATAATGAGCTTTAGGATAAAAAAGAGAAACAGCTGCTTTAAGAAGACATTTTAAAACCAAAGCAGAAGATACTGGCCTTGTTTGAAGTGTTGTGAAGTACTGTAAGGCTGGTTAGATTGTTCAGAAAAATGCTATCAGTCTTCCATCATCAAACTCAAGAAATAGAACAATTGCTGTTCCATGGGGACCTGTCTTGCTTTTGGTATTATTCAGTCATTTCCATTGATGAAGCAATATATAATATTTTGTTATTAAATTATTGGATTATGTCAACTGGAGATAGTTTAATCACTTCCAAAAATTGAATTAAAACTTGAAATTATTTTTATGAATTAGGAAAATCGTCTAAAAGAGGAGCAAATTCAATCAGTGCAAATAGGTAACAGTACTGGAGTAACAAAAATCTACTGCACAGTTACAGCACTTTTTGGCTGTGCAGCAATTCTTTAAAACAGTGTCTGAGGTTGTAGTGGATCACAAAACAGATAGTGAAGGGAAGGTGTCATAAGTAAAAGCTTTGAATTATGGCCACCTGAGATAATCCATGTTCTCAAAATAATCAGGCTTTGGCTCATGTACTAGGTCCAGTTTTGAGACTTCAGATATCATGTGGATCAACTGGAAAGACTCTCAGAGGACTCTTGGGGCACTGAGGACTGTCAGAACAATTTGGGCAGATGATCAGGGAGGGTTTCTATGGGGTTGCCCTCCCAGCCAGAGGTTGTCTCCAAGTCTCTGGGGAACTACCAGAGCAAGGGTCACACATGAGACAGGACCAGCCCTCCTGAATGAACATGTGGGGAAGCAGGTGGATGTGATCACAGCAAAAGTATTTTCAGAAGGACAGACTGTATCCATTCCCATTATTGAGTTGCTGTTTCATACTGTTCATCTTTTTCATGTGAAATGTCCTCAACTCATAAACTGGCTTATAGCACTTGTACACATTTTCTGCAGCACTCCAGGGTGGATTTTTGCTTCTTTGCCACTGAGTTGGTAGGGTATGATTTCAGGTGTTCTTTCCAGCCAGCATTATGCATTGCCATGGGTGTGCAAGTGACTGTAGATGACTAGTATTTTCAAGTTGGCCACCTAAAGAAAGGGTGTAGAGTACTTGAGTTTGGACCATATGCCTACAGCCAAACACCTGACAATAATAAATTTCATCATTGGAATTTTTATTTGATTATTTTATTTTGCAAACCATCTAAGACATTGAAGTGACTGAGTGTTCCTACAGATATCCCATCCTGCAGAAGGTGTCACAAGTGCCATGAGACACTGTCCAGTAATCATGCAGTGTGGATCCTAGGGCAGTGTGTGGAAGAACCTTCTGTCTTCACCAGCCCCAAGTCCATTACTTTGGAAGTAATGGTGGAGGGAGAACCTTCCCAAGCCCAGCAGGCTGTGCCTGTGCACTGAGCAATTCCATCACTTCTGCACAGCTTTGTTTCCCAGGGAGCAAAATTCTGCCCAGCTCTGAGAAGAACAAGATTGCCATAATGACTGAGGGCCCTGTGCCACAGGCTGCTCTGTGGTCTGCTTTGCTCTGGGCTGATCATGAAATCAAAGCAATTGACTGGATGTGCAGAGTGATTAGCACTGAATGCTGTGTTTTAAACAGAATGGGCCATCAGGACACAATCACCAGCCAGAGGGAATTCAAGGAGAAGAAAATTGTCTCTCTTCCATGAGCAAAGGGCTACTGCAGATTGTGGTGAAGATTAAATACTTCCCCGGGTACTGGCAGAAAGGCCCTGAAAGTTCAGGAGTGACCAGGCAGCCTTGGTGGATGGCTTTCTGTGAGCAGGAGGGAATGGAAAATATCAGTAGGTAGTCAAACCTGGAGGAAAGGAAGAGTCCAGCAGGAGTCTCTTATTACTTTTTCTGGCAAATGTTGTCATTAATGCAGTAAACAAAGGAGTTGGAGCCTACATTTATAAAGTGAATAAAAGTATTAGATCACCAGGATTGCAGACTGGGAAACCTGAATAAATTAAAAAACAGTTTTGATTAGTTGGAAGGAAGGTGTGTGGGGGGGGGAGAAATGGTGGAAAATACTACATTCAGGAGGGAGATAAATAAGCACAAATGGAATGAAAATAAAAGATACCTTTATAAGCAGCAGTTTGGGACTAAATAATTTGTGGGTTACAGCTGGGCTGCAAACAGAATATGAATCAAATTGTTACACTGCTGCATAAAAAGCAAAGATTACCCTGGAAGATGCTGACAGCAGTTATGCTCATGTTGCAAGAGAGAGAATTTCTCCAGGCTAAGATGTGCTGAAGCCTGAGCTTGGCCCTGTCTGGTCCATGGGGCCACACTTTAAGCACAACACAGAAAATTTTGAAGGAGTCCAGGAGAGAAAAAAAAGCAGATGGTTTTTAACCTGTGAGGAAAAAATTAAAGCACTTGGGTGTGTTTTGTATGCAGATTACCAGCAGGAGTGTGGTAACTGTGTCTGTGCAAGGGGTGCTGTTCTCAAAGGCCGGCAGTGATGGGTGATGTTGTCTTGGGCACCAAGGGTTCCATGGGCAGATAGACAAACCTCCCAAACTGTCTGGAGGCCACTGCATCTTGGGGAAATTACATCATCTTTATCTTAGAAATTTGTTTAGAACACTCTGGAGAGTTGCTAGGGATTCCCTGATTGTGCAGCCTCCTTCTGAATAGGGAAATAATACATTAAATAGTTAAATATCCTCTGGAAGGCCCCTTTGTCAGTCCTGCAAAGGTAGGTGGCCTAATTGAGAAAGAAGGATAATGAAGAGGGAGAGGACTGGAGTGGATGGGTGATTAGGAAGGCACCAGGAGGGCTGAAAAAAGCCCTGGTGAGATCTTGTCTGAAATACATGTATGCTTCCAGTCACCTGTTTCCAAAGTAATGGATTCAGGGGGCTGGTGAAGACAGAGAACTCAGGAGACTTGCATCCAGTGGGCAGGCAAGATAACCAGCCCCTGTGTGTGACCAAAGGCTATGAGGAGGGAAAAGTCTCATGGTGAAGGTCAGGTGAGGAGCAGGATATGCCAAGCAAATTGGTGTAAGTGGAGAGCAAGATGGGAGTCCCCATCTGTACACCTGAGGTTTTGCAACAAGGTGTTGGAACAGCAGTAAAACTGTCCCATTGATAATTTAGAGCAGTCACTTCCACAGTCGTGACACCTTGGCTTGATGTACTCAGTCAACTGTTGTTACCAACCAAAACCCAGCAAAACCTGGAAATATTCCCTATGATTCTTTTAAAAGGAACAACACACAATATGCTGTCAGCTCCTCAAAATTCATAGCACTAGGCTATTCTGAAACATTCAGTTCCTTCAGTAACAAGAACTGGTATTTGCTTCATAGCTCTGATTCACTCACTGGTAACAGACAAATCTCTGCATAAAAGAATTGAATCTTTAAGGGACGTTGGAATAAAGCTATCGTTAGATTAACTTTATCAGATGCACTTAAATCTGTGCTTTGCATGTTTATCATGTTAAAATTCAGAAATAAATGCCTCCTTTATATGAAGGGGAAGTCACTTTACAATGCAAGCTGTAATTGCTCTCCCCCACTGATCTTCTGTTGAGCTCATGGTTTGCTCCTCCAGCTGGAGCTGCAGCCATTCACTCTTTTGTTGTAACCATTATAAGTATTTGATAACAAGAACCCCTCTGGTTTTAAACATGAGTCATCCTCCTTTTCTCCTATCTAGACCTCCTCAAAACTTGTCTCCTTTCTATAACTCAGACCTACACAAATCTGAACAAATGCCACTGTGGTAGCCCTACAAAAAGCCTAAAATAAAACTGCTTTTTATCATTTTACTCAGTGATTCAATCACTAGAGCTGACACTATGGAGAAATCACACCTGCTAATATTTACCTGTTGCTAAGTGCCCGCCAGCATATGAAATGGTTTTACTGCATATAAAAGCCCAAACCCACACCTCAGTTGCAGACACATCACAGTTGCTTCTGAAGTAGCTTTTCTCATCTTGCTAAGCCTCTTGGAAGAATACAGGCAGGAAGAAGGTGATGCCACTGTGAGTGTGAAAAACCACTGAATTGCAGCATTTCATTATTGGAGATACGCTGTCAGCTGCACTGCAACATTTCCCACTGCTCTGGAAGAATTAGCAAGAAAAGAAATGTGTTTGAGCACACACCCACCGTATTAGTGAGGTTTTTTTCCTAGCACTGTTAGGTATTTCATGGTACAGAAGGACTCTAAATGCTCGTTCACGCCTGCTTTGTGTCATTATCAATAGATCTGGCTATTGCAAGGAATTGTCATTGCAAGGAAGTACCAGGCTTCCAAAAGCTCTTTTTCCCAATGGCAAAACCAACTGAAATGTTGCTTTATTTAAAACCTGTTAAACTGAAATAGGAAAAAGAGGATGTTTAAAGTATTGCTGTACTTTGTGGGTAGGTGCTCCCCTCCTCTCCCTCCCTTTTCCTCCCTCCTCTCCCATCCTCAAGCCAGTACCATAGAGGGGATTTCCTTCTCCCCAGCTCTGTGTGGGCATTTCCCCTCACCCCAGGCCGGGTGGAGATCCCGGCAGGCAGCCCCTCACACCAGCTGTCTGGGAGTGACGGAAAGGGACCACGCGAAATCAGTGCTGGCTTCTTGGTGCCACAGAAGCCCCAAAGCACGGGGCAGAAGTCACTTTGCCCGCTGTCTCCCCGCAGCGATGGCAGCATTTGCAGAGCCAGAAGTTGTCCAGGNAGCTCAGGAGCGGCTCTTCCCCGCCGGCCGGCGGGGGCTGCCCCGCGCACGGTCCCGGCTCTCTTCAGGAAGGGCAGGACAGTGCTCAGCTCTGAGACTACTCCCAGCAGCATCACAGCAAACAAGGTACAAGCCAACCATTTAGGATCTTTGTTTCTCATGGAAAATTCCCTGTAAGGCCAGCCTGGAGAAGCAGGGTCATCAGTGAATCCAGAGGGCTTTGGGAAAGAAGGGGAAAAATACCTACCGGCACCGAGGAGACTTTTTATCAGTTAAAGGGACTTTTTTCTTTTCAGACCAGGAGTCGGTGAGGATGCAGCTTGGCTGAGCTCTGCGCTGCATATTAGCCAGCTGCTGCTGCAGTTTCTGCCCAGATGAAGAGCCCCAGCCCTGCCTGGGTGCAAAGGGAGCCCACCGAGTGCTCACCGAGTCCAGCCCAGGGCAGCACGGGCTTTCTTTGTCTGGCAGAAAGAGCTGCGGGCAAGTCTGCGTTTCAAATACATAACCAGGTGCACCAAGCTCTGTGGATAATCCCTGGATAAGGTTTTCCAGCTGAAGGCAATCCTCTGCCATTCCAGCTGGACCATCCAAGGGCATCTGTGCCTCTGTACTCTGCCTTCAGCACTGCAGGGTGCTCTGGCTGCGCTGGACACATTTCTGGGTGACCAAAGGCCCAGCTGAGTTGGTAGGAGCTGAAATATGTGCTTTTCTCTCCAGGAGCTACTGGATTTTGCTCTGTGTGTACTGCTGTGTGCTGTAAGAGGTGCAGCAGGGCGGCCAGTGTGCCTGGCTGCCGGGTGGTTGTGCCTTGGGCCAGCATGCTCTACCCCCAAGGAGAGCAGCAGGCAGATTTTATTGTAAGGAGGGACTGCAGAGCTGTATAGATTACTAACATATAGCAGGACAGGGCCCACTGCTGCAGAGCTGCAGCTCATCAGGCCTGAGAAGCCAGAGAGCTCTTCCGGTTGCTGTTCCCTTCTCATTCTTATTAAATTACCAACCATCTAAATTGTGATTACTCTAAAGAAAACTAAATGATCTTGTCCTCTAGGTGCCTCATTATGGCATCTGTTAGAAATAAGGCAGTGACAGGGGAGGAAGCTCCAGACATTTCAATCATTTCTAAAATTTGCATGAATTTCCTACAGAGTTGGAGTACAGAGGTTTGGCCATGCACTGCTTTGCCTTCCCTGCTGGCTTGTGCCTGTGCCCAGGCAGATGTCACAAGAGTTAAGAAGGAGGAAAAAGTCACTGCATGATTTGAAAACTCTCCCACCTGTTTGTTTTAAGTCTGTGTGCTGTTTAACCTCAAATCTGAACACCTCCCCCTGTTCCCTTTCTTCCCACTGCCATGCTTTCCACCCCTCCAGCCTCATGGCTTGTCCAGCACCTTCTGCTGCACACAGGGCTGCAGTGTGAGAACATTGCAGTGACAGCCACCCCTGCTTCATCATGACCACCCACCTGAGCCCCACAGGCAGGTGCCCTTGGTGGGCCCTGGGCTAGGGGGGCAGGGCTGGCAGTGACCTCCTCTAGGACAGCCATCTGGTGCCTTGTGCTGCCTCTGCCCTGCCCCTTAGGGTTGGTTCAATAGCCCTTCTTCTGGGGCTTAGGGCTTTTTAAAGATTGAATCATTGTGTATGTCCATCATCTGGACAGTCTGTTCTGGGAAGAAGTAATAGCCCTCTTTACCCAGAGCAGCCAACCCTAAAGTTGGAGTCAGCAGGAGTGTGAGTGACACATGGCTGTTCAAAGCCACAAAGGGAGGCACTATTTTTGGGCACACATTTGTTTCCTCCAGTATTTCCATCTGGCAGAGGCAGAAGAGTTGATGTCTGAAGACCTGTGGTCCAGGTGCCAGCAGAGCCCCCTGGCCAGGGAGACAGGGCAGGTCTTGCTCTGGCAGTGGGCGCAGGCAGCCTGAAAGATAAGAGGCCATAAGCTGTGACCTCACAGATGTTTGTTTTAAACACACTCCTGAGAGGGGTCTCTGACCTCTCAGCCCCCTCCTGAGAGCCAGAAATCCGTGCTGCAGCAGCTGAACAGGAGCTCTTGCCAGGTAGGATATGTGGTGGAGTATTGGATGAGTCAGGCATGGAGCTATTTCTCATTTATATCTATGTAGCTGCTGTCAAGCCTTTAGTTAAACCTAAGCAAAACCTGAGCAGAATGTAGGCAGAATCACAGCTTTGATGGTTTTTGGAATGCACTTTTCTTGCAAGGATATTACCATTTTTCCAGCTCCTGGTAGGAGTTGACGGGAAAAGCAAGAATAACCCCCTGTCCTGTCACATCAAAGAGTGTGAGGCAAATTTTATAAAGATTAAAGATATAAAATGGATAAAATTCAACAATGTAGATCTTACCTGCTGTCAGAAATCACCAGGCTAGCATTTGCCCTCACAAGGGAAAAAAAACCTAACAAAACCAACACAAAAAGAAGGCATTTGCCAAATAGGTGCTTTCAATTAAGAGACCGTATAGTAATGATAACTATGAGAAAGTGTCTTGTGGTGAGCGTCCTTCCTTGGGTTCTCTGCTGGAAGTCTGTCCTTGTACTGCCTGTCCTAGCATACAGCTCTCTGCAGAGCTGGCAGCCTTGACTGATGACCAATTATCACTGGAGGATCCAGGAGTGATTGCACAGAGTGCCTTGGTCTGCAACGAGCCTCTCCAAGGAAGTCTCCAAGTTTGAATTCAAGCACTTGGCACTTGAAGTAATGCCATGATAGTGTTCTGTGAAGCTGATGAAAATCTCTTTCAAGTCAAGGGCTGGCTGTGATGCAACAAAAGGTTATCTTGGAGGGTTTCATCTATTGTCATGGGCTCTAGTGGAAGAAGAAGGACAGAGCAGAGGTGCTGGCATCTGTGTGTGCATGAGCATTCTTTCTGGGCTTAGATGAGGACAAGGAGATTTGCAAACACAGTCACACTGCCAAAGGGACACAATTGCTCCTCTCATGTCTTTCCTAGATCAGAAGGCAGCCCCACAGCCAGTGCACTGGCTGCTGGAGCAGTGCTGGGCTGGTGGCTGGGTGTGTGTGTGGTCAGGGAGTGGTGGCAGTGGGTAGCATGGCAGGGATGTGGGAAATGGGTAGAGGAACAAGCACAGCACAGGATGGGTGTGCAGCCCGGCCACCACTGCCACTACTGGTCACAACAACACTGGTGACACACTGGACAGCTGGAGATGCCATTGGCCAGCAGCCCCAGCCTGTGGAAGAGCAACTGGCCACAAGGAGCTCACTGAAGAAGATCACATGGAAATATTAGAAATTCTATGCAGTGGCAAGGAAAGGAACTGAGCACAGCACTGGTTCCCAAGAGAAAGTAGAAAGCTGTGAAGAGAATATTAAAGGGATAAAACTGATGAGTTGTCACTGACCTAAAACCAATAGTAGGGAAGCTGCTGTAACATTGGGTCCTCCTCCTGCAGCCTGGTTTCCAGCCAGGTATGTGCTCCTCCTGCAAGGGCAGGAGACACCCGGCTGAGAAGCAGATGGTTTGGGAAGAGCAGAGAGCTGTTCTAGGGGATTAAAATTTCTTTTTTTTTTTTTTTCTATCTTTCAGCATAATTATGCTTTGTTGAAATCAATACTAACCTCAAAGAAAAGAAGTGTTAGTGTACTGATTACATATATTAGTTT
>VXAX01000971.1:115817-126087 GCA_013399835.1 Leptocoma aspasia | reverse complement strand
ATTATTTAATTAAATAATTTTTAAAATCCTCAAGATCCAATTGAGATTTCCCCCATAAATGTTGAAATAGGATTGAGAGATTCTATTAAAAAAAAATCAGTGCCCATTTAATTATTTTTCTTTAATTCTTTTTATTTATTTCTTTTTTTTGTCCTTGCTGGTTTTTGTTTTGTGGTGTTGATTTTTCATTGTCTAGGAAACTGGCTTGGTGGTGATGACTGACACAGTCAGCCTGAACCACAGGCAGAATGGAGGGATGTACACAGATGAGGCTGTCCCAGCCTTCCAGCCACACACTGGCACCTTGGTGGCCACCATGCATTCCAAAATAGCACCAAGGTAATGTTTGGGGTTTAATATCTATTGTCTGTGATACTCCTGGCTGGTTTTTTTCTCTATTCTCAGCTGTTTTCCACCCCCATGCCCCCAGGTTTAGACAAGGCAGTGATGGGGAAATTCTTCCAATGGCTTGGTAGATGTAAAAAAAAAAAAAAAGAAAAAAAATTTAACTGACACTGCTTTGTTGAATTTAATTTAATTCTGGAAAAATGACATATGCAAAGAGTCCTAAATTATCATTTTGAAGAATATTTCTTTGCAATTTGCTGTGAATTTCTTGGAATATTTGCCAGCTACAGCTGTTTTTGTAGAGTCACTCATTGGTCATGATTTGGACCATTCAGCTGGTGGTCAAAATCAATAGAATGAGGGTCTGCCTGAAGGAAAGGTTGAGAAGAACTGCAGGTGATGCTGCACCTGAGGATGGGCCTTCCCTCTGCACCCTGAACTTCCTGGAAGCCTTTCTTAGCAGAGGAAGTCCTGGGGTCAGTTGAGAAATAGATAATGAAGCATAACAGGTGTAGAAAAGCTGATTTAAATGATTAAAGTATTAGAAATCAAGAGAATTCAAAGAGAAGGGATGGAGCAGGATTTAGAGGAGTGATTGTAGTAACTGCTGTTGGAAGCCACATGTTGTATTTGCTCCCCTTGATTCCATCTGGTGAAAGCATTTGGATCACAAACCAATTTTATTTTAGATTACATGATTTCTGCTAGTTCCAAAGGTTCTCTTCCTTGTACTGTTTTTTAGATTGTTGTTTCTGTCTGCAGAGTGTGTGTGCACACAGAGGGGTTGTTTCAAAGTGTAATTTGTGTTATGAGTGATCACCCAATCACTCCTTAATGAGTCTGCAGCAGCCAGAGCTCTGGTCATGTGAGCCAGAGTCAGGTAACTCTGCTTTATCAGTGACTGCTGGAAATCTCTTATTAAATAATCAACTTGCAAGGATTTATTTCTTGTTCTAGCAGAGCAGAGAAGAGGAAAAGAACCTTCTTCCCTGAGACATGGATTTGGCACTGCCTCAATGTCAGGTATTGACATTAATTATATCCAGAGGGTTGAATTCTCTTCAGCTACAGAAAACAAAGCTCTTTAAAATCTAATGAGTTACACTGGCATTTTCTGATTTTTTTTAAATTTATTTTTTCCCCAATTGTTGCTATTTTTCTTCATTACCACTTCAATCTTTGCAACATTTCCTCTGGTCCTGAAGTGTGTTCCCTTGCTTCAAGCTGAGCCTGTCAGTTGTGCCTACACTGATTCTCTATTGATTACTTTTCAAATTTCACAGAGCCCTTCTTTCTCTGTCATCTCCTGCCAGAGTATCTCCCCCAGACCTCAATCTGCTGCCTCATAAATCCTAGTTTACTCTGGGTACAGTTGGAACTAAAAAAAAAAAAAAAAAATTGCTAAAGAGGTAACTAATCCATCCCACAACAGCACACCTAGGATAACTTGAAGCAATTATTAAAAGGCTTCTCCAGGTTTGCAAGTAAACTTCATTCTCAATAAATGATTGTAAATTAAATTTGACAGGAACTTGGAGCAAGTGTATTCAAATCTGTTCAATTGAGCATGAAATATGCTTTGTAGAAATACACAAAGAATTCCAGAAGTGCCTGTTTGGGCCTCAGCAAGCTGGGGCAGTTAATTATAAGTGGGAGAGTGTGGAATAAAAAGTTGCAGATTGCATTTTCTCCACTTCATTTCATTAGAAACAACTGAGTTGGAGCATTCCTTAATTTCCACTTTCTTGAACAGGAAGAATTTATTTTTTTTCTCCTACCATTCTTAATTATAATATACAATCCTAAAAAAAAAAAAAAAAAAAAAAAAAAAAAAAAAAAAGAAAGAAAGAAACAAAAGCCTAATGTCAACTTCCCAAACCAATTCTAAAAATTCCTCGAGCCTGGCTGGAGGGTCTAATGGCTGGAAATGAGTGTGTACTTTGGCCCTGTGCCCAGAAGAGTAAGTGCCCTCATGTGTGAAAATAATGTTAATGCTGGTTATGGGCTGAAATCCCAGTGGAAAGAACATCAGCTGCAACAAATTGTCTGGTTAAACAGGCTGGAGTGTTGCCAGCCCTGGAGGAGGACACCCTCCTGGTCCTCAGGGCTGAGCATCAGTGCAGGTGGCAGCTGCAAAACTCCAGCCAGGGTGAGCTGGAGTGGCAGGGAACCAGCCTGCTTAAAAGGAGTTAAAATTACTTCAGCCTTGAAGTAGGTTTAGGTGAGATATTGGGAAGGAATCTTTCTCTGAGGGGGACGAAGCCCTGGCACAGGGTGCCCAGAGCAGCTGGGGCTGCCCCTGGATCCCTGGCAGTGCCCAAGGCCAGGCTGGACAGGGCTTGGAGTGACCTGGGACAGTGGGAGGTGTCCCTGCCATGGCAGGGGTGGCACTGGATGGGCTTTAAAGTCCTTTCCAACCCAAACCATTCCCTGTTTCTATGATACAAGTGCATTTCCCAAGGCTTTTCCCTCTGGACTTTGATCTGGGAGAACCACATTCACCAGCCAATGCCTGGAGTCTGACTGAACTTACAAAAAGCACAGTGATCTCCACTTTTTATTGTTTTAATCCTTTCCCTTTGCAATACAAACACAGAGATGAGTCCCTGATGAGCTGCCTGGCTCCTGCCAGGAGCAACAGCTTCAGCCTCACTGAGAATTCATTTAGAGGAGCAAAGCAAAGGTGCTTCACTGGTGCCCCAAGGGTGAACAAATGTGAAAAGCAGTGGAAGGGCAGCTCTTGGTGTGTTCTGGGTGTGCATCAGGCACCTCTGCAGATGAGGACAGCATGTCTTGCTGGACACTTGCAGAGCTTCTTCTGAAGACCTCCCATTTTCATTTTCCATGCCCCCAAAGCGTACAGAGCTGGCAGCATGTGTGTCAAGCTCTGGGGAATAAATAAGAACTTGAGAGAAAACAACCTTAGGGTGTACTCACAACTGCACCAATCATCCTGCCAGCTGAGCCATGAAATAGCTTTTGTTCTTGTGTTAGAGGAAATGTTTTCTGTTCCAGGCAGGGCCAAAGCTGCTTTGCAGGAGGGAAATAGCAAAGTCTGAAGAACAAAACTGAATTTCTATTATTATAAAGCATGGAATATTATAAAGAGGACGAGGTTTATGATATCCCATTGTGCTATGCACAGGAAAGCTAAACACTCAGAGACTTGATTTTTAATAACTAATTTCAATCCTCATTGAAAGAAAATGATAGGTTTGGAAATTTTCTAAGTCAGTCATTCCAAAACTGAGCAAACCAAAATGTTTCTGAATCAAAACAAGCAGTTGCTGAACAGGATGTTTAGAAAGTTTCTCATTTGTTCTTGCATTCAAGCAGAGTCTGCAGTGTGGCAATGGATACAGGGACAATGAGTCCCAACAAAAACCACTTTTATTTCACTAGCTATTAAGACAATTATTGTTGAACTGGTTTTATCCAGGACTTTGGTCTGGGATTATTTCTTGTCTTTCTTTTTAGATCTTGGGGTTTGTTTCAGAGTTTTGTTTAGATTTTTTTTTTTACCTCATGCAGACATTTGTCTCTAAGAAAAGTGACTTGGAAATGAGGCTGCAAATGAAGTTTTTAATCCAGGAAGAATTTGTTTTTTGCACAAGTAACTATTTGAATTTCTGCTGCTTATAAAGGTTTACAGGTCTCAAAACTGATAGAAAATACGAAGCCTTTGGGAAAGTTCAAAGCAGACAATGCCATCTTATAAATATGGATCTGGAGGGAATTCCCCAAAACGTTTGGGGACTTCATTCAAAATCATTTAATTAATGTGATCAACCCAAGTTTATTGCCGTGGTCTGTGCAGTAACAGAGGACTCTTGACAATAATATCAGAAGGCTAAATATGATTTATTAACATGACTCCATAATACAAAGGATTTGGGCTATTATCTGTCCAGCCCAGAGCATCTGAAGCTGCTGCTTCCAGTTCTGTCCAAGGAATGCCAGAATAGCTTACACAATCAGAGATAACAACTTTTCACCTCATAGGTTGAAAGAAAGAAAACCCCCATCTCCCATATCAGGAGACAGGCAGAGAAATCCAAATGTCCTTGAACACAGCTCAGAGATTTTGTTTATAGAAACTTGTACAGAGTAAAAGACAGTAAAAGATGCTTTCCCATGGGAAGAATTTTCTGCAGGCTTGCATACAGGGAAACTTATAATATGTTCTTGCAACACAAGTTATTCTGTGTTTCTTGGCAGCAACAGCTCAGGGGAAGCCCAGCTGCAGGTGGAGGTGCCTGACTCCATCACCACGTGGATCACAGAGGCTGTGGCTCTGTCTGAGGAGAAGGGGCTGGGCATTGCCAGCCAGACAGAGCTGAAGACCTTCAAACCTTTCTTCATCGACTTCACGCTGCCCTACCACGTCATCCGGGGCGAGCAGACCAAGATCCCCCTGACTGTCTACAACTACCTGGCTGTGTGTGCAGAGGTAACAGCTCTGGGTCACTCCTGGGTCACCACCACGGCTGGTGGCTGATCTGTGAGCCACAGCAGATAAGGTGTCAGGCTGACAGAGGGGTAAGCTCAGCAGAGGTGCTTGGAGAAGATAAACATTGCTTTTTTCAACTCAAATAAGTGCCATCGCTTTGGTCATTTTTAGTTGGCTGAAGTGTCCTGCAACACTTCAGAAAAAGACAGGGAAGGCAATTGGAAATCTCTTGCTGAACCACAAAAAACAATTTCCTTCATAATCAAAAAGCTGCCAAAAATAGTTTATTTTGAAGGAATTTTTTTTCCCCAAGAAATTCCACCTCCCTTGGTGTTTTTTTCTCACACTCCCCATCTGCCCAGCTCCAGTAGCATCTCCCAGAAATACTTGTAGAACTGCTGAGCTGAAAGTACTGCTCTCAGTCAAATCCATGGCTAGAAATTTTGAAGAATGAATAATCTGCATTCTGGGGTTTTTATGAAGAGTTCTGTGGGTTTCACATTGTTCCCATAGATCAGTTTGGCTTTGTGGTTGATATTTCCAATAACCTTCACAGGTCCACGTGAAGATTTCTGTCCCAAAAGGCATAAAGTTTGTTGGGCACCCTGGGAAGCACCACCTGACCAGGAAGAAGTGTGTGGCCCCTGGGGAAGCCAAACCCACCTCCATCGTGCTGTCCTTCAACGAGCTGGGCCTGAGCAACATCACTGGTACACACAACTCAAAACAGCTGCTTGAAGGGCTTTTACAAGTGCTTCTTCTTATTCCTCTCTCAGGAGAAAGTTCTTATTTCCCTACTGCCCCAGTTCATTCACTCCACTTGCTGTCAGCTTGGCTTCTCAACCTCGTTTATTGTAGGAACAAATTCCCTGCCTGTGATGCACAGAATGTACAAACAAACATCAGGACCTTTTCTGGTCATCAGTTTTCCTGTTGTGATATTTGCTCATGCGAGGTTGGGCCTGTTACATTTCCCTGAAGAGATCAGTGGGAATTTTTAAACAGATAATAGCAACAAATTCTGTGCAAACAATCCCAGTGAAAACTGTGCAACACCAAAAACTAGGAAAGAGGTTTTTTTTTCTGTTGCCCCGTGGTTGTTCAAATATTGCCTAGTTTTAGATGTAGCCACTCAAATATGGATAAAGGGAATATGAGAGAGGTAATTACAGCACTTGATGTGCTATTAATCAGCTGCTTCTAATTAGTTTGGATCTCTTTAACTTCTAGAGATCTTCCTATCTCAAAATCTCTGCTGCTTTTCCCTTCTGTTTCTTAGCAAAAGCTTTTGCCTATGGTGGGACCAACTGCTGTCAGGAGGGGATGCAGACCCTGAAGAATGGCAAACACTCAGAGGACTCTTACATGGACAAAAGGACCCCTGTGGGGGTGGATTATGTTCGCAGCAGTGTCATTATTGAGGTGAGAAAACACGAGTTTATGGTAATTCAGGGGGAAAAAAAATGCTTGGGCAAATTGTGAAATCAAACGTGAACAGGTTTATAAAGATCCTCAAGTTGATTTGTGGTGTATTAGGGAGGTTGGAAATAATCAGCTTTAGTGGTACTTGTACAGAAAGAGCCAATTTGAGCTCCTCTGGCGAATCTTCAGCACTGCTCAGGAGAAAAAGCAATGGAAATTTTATGGGATAAGCTTGCCCTGTTAATCTAAGCAATATTATAAAATGGAAGGTTCTCTGGCAGTGGTTAGCACTGCTCTAGCTAACAGAAGACAGTGCCATCACTTTTTCTAGAAGGGATATAAACCACTGCACAGCAGCAAAAATAATTTCTATATATTCCAAGTAAAACTGGAATCTGTTCCTGCTAATCCAAGCCCTGTGGTTTATTCATGGATTTCTGTCTTTCTATAGCCAGAGGGACTGTCCAGAGAATACACCTACAGTGTGTTCTTCTGCCCAAATGGTAAGTTCATGATTTGAATGAGATATTCAATTTGTTTGAATCAGTTTTAAAAAGAAGCATTTGGCTTCATCTCACTTAAAAAAAAAAATTTAAAAAATCTTTTTTTCCATTTCTCTGTGATTGATGAGTTATGGTGTGTAGGAAGAACTTGTAAATAAAGAGTCTTTCTTACCCGGCTGGCTAATTATGAATTTGCTCTAACTGCCCAAGTGATTTCTGGAAATGGCCATTAAATTCCTTTACTTTATGGAACAGTTTAAGTATTCAGCACTGTGGACAGTAACTGGGACTGTACTTTATTTTCAGCTGGTGTTTTAAGATTCAGTTCTGGAGTCAGTCTGTCCTTTCTGCCAGAGATTTGGATAGCTCAGACTTGGCTCCGGTAGCTAAACAGAGATGCTTTTGACCACTAGATTAGAACTGAAAAATCACTTGCTGAGCTCATAAATTTAGCTGAGCAGTTTGAAGGATTTTCTGCCTTGAAGGGGGTAAAAATAAAAGATGAGAAGAAACATCCATGTGTGCTTTAATACTCTAAAAGAAGCTGGAAAAACCCCCACGTGCTTAGGTCTGTTTGAATTCCGGTTATCAGCCGAGGGTTATTTTTTGATGTCTGTGAGATGAGCTCTAATTCTTACAACATTCCCTTGTTTTTCTGACTAGAGAAAATACACATTTCCACACCTAACAAATATGAGTACCAGTACATGCAGAAGCCAGCCCAGATGAGCCACTTTGACATTGCTGTCAAGGCTCACAACGATGCCCACCTGGCCCTGTCCTCCGGCCCCCACGACATGGCAGAGATGACAGAGATCGTCATCGGGGGACAGCAGAACACCAAAACTTGGATTTCCACCAGCAAAATGGGACAGCCAGTGGCCAGCAGGGACACACCTGGCATCCTCTCCTGGGATGAATTCCGCAGCTTCTGGATTAGCTGGAAAAATGGAGTTATCCAGGTACTGAATTCTTCTGTGCAACGGTCTGGAAGTCTCTTTCTGAACAGAGTTTGAGCACACACAGAGCAGTTTTTCCTTGGTGTAGAAGGTGGGAGCTTCATTCCTGTTGCCTTTTCCCTCTGAAGCTCTGATCAGGCTGTTGTGACCAGAACAAATCTGCTTTTGCCACCTTTATATTTTTAGTGCTGGAAGCCTTGAAGGCCAAGTGGATTTCTCAGTGAACTTCCTTGGATTGTTTGGTGGGTGGGAAAGGGAGAGGTGTTGCTGCACCTGCAGTGCACATCTGAGCTAGGAGGTGTCCCAGCACATGAGGCAGAGTGACTCCTCCTGTGTGGGCTCTTGGAACCCCATGGTCTCTTGTCCCTTTCAGGTTGGCCACGGTACTCGGGTGCTAAACGAATCTATTATTGTGGAGTGGACAGTCCCCAAACAGCTTGAGGTGAAGTACATTGGCTTTTCCACAGGCTGGGGGTCAATGGGAGAGTTTAAAATTTGGAGAAAAGAAGAGACTGATGAAAATCACAATGAAGCATTTACTCTTGGAGTTCCCCACAACATAATTCCAGGATCAGAAAGAGCTACGGCTTCAATAATAGGTATCAATTATCAGGAGGTATCACTGAGGTACCCATTATCAAATGTGAACAGATGCTCCAGCTGTTACTTCTGACCACAACTTGAGTAATTCACACCAGATAAGATAGTCACAGGCACTTAAAAAGGTTTATTACTGCTTAATTCTGGGGCAGATAATTCCTTGGGGTTTCTTTGTCACTTGTTTGAAGCCTGTTTGGGTTGCAAGTGGCTTAAAGTTGATGCCATGTGAGGGGCTTTGCAGGGGCACTGTCTGCTACAGTTCATGGTATTTATTTCATTGTCATCCTCATCACAAATTGTGCCGTGTTCTAATCTGGTCTAAACTGGGAAGTCGTGGATAATGAAAGGCTGAAATGTGGAATTTCTTTAATCCAACAAGAGATTGAAGGGCTGAGACTTAACAGCTGAAGGACTTCCCACTTTTCACAGTTTATTTAAGCTGACTCTGGGGTAGCCAGGAGATATTAGTGCAGTCAGGTGGGGTTAATCATGAAACACCAAAAGGAAACCTTAATTGCCTGATCCTGAACATTTCCCCTTTTTCTCAAACAGGAGATGTGATGGGTCCTACTCTGAACAACCTGGACAACCTGCTGAGGTTGCCCTTTGGCTGTGGGGAGCAGAACATGATCCATTTTGCTCCCAATGTCTTTGTCCTGAAATACCTGCAGAAAACCAAGCAGCTCAGTCACGAGGTGGAGGTGGAAGCGACTGATTACCTTGTTCAAGGTAACTCATTACAATTAAATTTACTGGTGGGGAAAAGGCTTTGAATTAATAGTTTCACTTTACATGTCATCTTTTCCAATCAGGAATATCCCAAGTGATGAGGATTCATCATTTCTTGCAGGATAATCTCACAGTCTGACAGATTTTGATGGCAAGATATTTTCCCTTGAAACCTGTGTTTCCCTTCAGTAACTCCTAGTTGAGATGTTTATTGATTTATCTTTATCTTTTTCTCCTTTGCTGATTTCTATGTTTAAACATTTTAGAAAGTAAAGGAAAATGAAATTTAGTAAAAATCTGTATATTTAGGGGGTTTTGCCTTATGCATCAATTGTCTTTTCAAGCCTTTAGTCACTAGAGTCATGGCTCTTTTCTGGACTTTTTTTAAAACAGTATTTTCTTAGTCACAGTATACCAAAAATCAAAATTTAATATCCAAAGTAGTTAAAAGCCTTCATTACATGGCTCTAGGTTATCTGTCCTTTCAGTGTCCTGTCCTACTTTACTAAGCAGCTCAAAAAATAATCTTTTTTTTCTTTTTTTTTTTTCCCACTGTTTTTCTCAGCATTTGTTTTGGGAAGGGCCACGTGCAAAATAGTTTTATAACCAAGTGCAATTCTCAGGACAAGTAAGAATTCAGAGATCATTAAAAACAAGAGTGACCCAAAGCTCTCTTGTGTATGAGTCAGACAATAGTCATGTCATGAAATCAGAGGTGACAGGGTTAGGTGGTTCTCCTCTGAAAATATAAATATAAAATGTAACATGTGAGATATTTCTTGTGTTCAGCAGCAAAAGCCCAGTGCTGCTTCCTCTGCCTGGCTCCAGTAATTTCACTTGTAATTTTCTGTGCTTGCTGGGAGCAGTGAGGCAAAGGGAATTTGTTAATGGCCCGAGTCAGTGTTTCCTTTGCAACATCATTTGCTTTTGTTTCTTTTTATGAATCTGCAAACCTTCCAGGTTTTTGGCTCCAAATTCTGTTTGCTAATTAACCCTTACAGAAGAAACCCCCAAGAGTTTTAAACCCTTCTGTGTTTACTGGAGCCCTGCCAAGTATAAGGTTTAGATGGGAAATGCTCACTCTAGAACGCTTTTGTGATTTACCAAGCCAGAAAACTTCTTCATCCCTCAATCATCCATCATGGAAAGTGCTGATACCCAACAATTCCCATGTATTCCCTCTTCTTTAGAAGTGGCCTGGGCTAAACCAGTCAGTATTTTTTCTACTTTCCCACCAAAAAAAAAAAAAAAAAAAAAAA
>VXAX01000971.1:98436-115760 GCA_013399835.1 Leptocoma aspasia | reverse complement strand
CAAACAAAAAAAACCCCACACAAACAAAACACACACACAAAAAAAAAAACCACCAAAAAAACCCCAGTTGAACAGGGGAAAACTGGAGAGGGACCCTCTCCAGTGAGCCCCAGCATCCAGAGGAGAGTTTAGAAAAGAGGAGGGTTCAGAAGAGCAAGCAAGACACAAAGTCTGTGCCACTCCCAACCAGCAAGCAAAGAAGAATGACAGCAAGAGCAATGAAGCACAATTCAGCTCAAAATCACAGAATCCTGAGTTGGAAGGGACCCACTGTGATCATGGAGTCCAGCTCTGGAAGGAATGGCCCATACAGGGATCAAACCCACAGCCTTGGCAGTACTGGCACAGTGAACATTCAAAAAGAGAAGAACAGAAACAATGAGGAGAGTGATGTAAAATATAAGGACTGAATTCACACACTGGAAATGAACACTGAGGAGCTGTTTGAGCAGGAAGTGCTCAGTAGTAAATCCTACCTGAGGGCTGCAGGTGGAAAAAAAAGCAATTTAATTTAATTTAACACCTATTTTTTGGAGGAAGAAAAAAAAATTGATACCATTACTTAGGCTTTCTGCCAGGTATTTGTACCTATCCCACCACCCCCAGACAAAGATGTGGTGACTACAAGAGCATCATCAATCTCTAGGTCTTCATTCCTCCCATTTTTTCTGCCATTCCCTGTGAGCACTGGGGGGCTACAGAGCAACTGGGGAGTGTGGGTGTCATGGGCAGCCCCTCCTCAGGAATTGAGGAGCTGCCTGTATCTGCAGGGGTCAGCAGAGAAACTTCACCTCTGCAAATGAAAAATTAATCCACTCCCATAAAAACTGAGGCGGTGTGGAATAAAACACCTACTTCTCCTGTGCTGCAGAATTCAGCAGGCATTAAGTGTCTTTCGGCACAATCTTCTTGCAGATTGGGCTTTTCCTTATCAGAAATATCCATCCTGGAGGGTTTGAAATGTGTGTTGTGTATTCATCCATGTGGAGGCTTTGTTAGGATGGGCATGGTTGTAGACAAACAGGTCTGAGAAGCAAACCATTTTCCTAGTAGAAAGAGCATTTTTTTTTAATTTTCAGCCTCAGAAGACATTCCAGGAGAGAGTTCTTATCTTCAGCATTCACCTTGTTAAAAATGATGTCTAAAACAAGCCTTGGGACAGCCCTTGCAGCTGGGAGGTGTTCACATGCATTGAGATCACAGCTGTTGCTTTTATGTTACATGAAGTTGTTCCAAGCAACAGCTTTGGGAAAAGTCTGAATCCAGCTGCAATGTCACAGGCAAAACATTTTCATTTGTGAATGGAAGTAAAATGGAAGGAGGGTGGCTTTATGCTTAAGTAAAAACCTTTTGATAATGCATTTTTTTCAGAGGAGTATCAGATTTTTAGCATTTCCAGTGTCCAAAAGGCAGGAGCTGCAGTGTCCCAGATGTTATCCTGAGCAGATTTCTGGATAAACTGCACACAGAGCTGGCTCTCACTCACAGCAGAATAAGAAGCTGCCTCAGGCAGCAGAATCCCTTACACGTGTTCCAGATGTTCTGAGTCTTCATTCACTTTAAATACTCGTTTTTCTCTGTGTGAGGAGATTTTGGACTCCCCCAATTCTTTTGTGATTTCCAGGCTACCAGCGCCAGCTGACCTACAAGAGGCAGGATGGCTCCTACAGTGCTTTTGGGGAGAGGGACTCATCAGGGAGCATGTGGTGAGTGGCTATTTCAAACTGAGCCAGGAAAGTGCTAAGTGTTTGCTAAATGGGAAAAATACACCATTGGCTGGGAAAGAGGAGTAACTTTCCAGCTGCTCTCGTGGTATCACACACAGTGGAGAACAGAAATAATGCAATAATATTCAGTGACTGTAGAATTGCTGTACAGTGCTGCTGAGTGCTCTGACTACATTAGGGGATGTGTTGTAGGTGATTCAGGACTCAGGAGCAGTTAAGAGAGTTAAATCTGCTAACTAGTCCAGGTTTCAGGCACAAAGCTGTAGTTAAGGGTCATATCTGCAACTGGAGTAGCAATTATGGGGCATTTAAGCACCTAATTCCATTAGGGAATGGAGTTTTACCTGAAGCAGGTACAGGGAAATGTGCTGTCTCTACAAGTGGCAGAGGCTTCTATCAGGGTAGGTAAAAATCCCACAAAAACCAATTCAAAATCCCCCAAAGACATCCTTGTACCAACAGGATGGATTTGTGCTCTGGGGACAAGGGCAGGTGTTGGAACCCTGGTTACTGAAAATTTGAGACTTTCTGTGCTGACAGGCACTGACCCCCAAGAGAACACTGCATTTGACATGAGGCCGTGGAGAAGGCTTCCAAAATTGAATGATAGAACTGAGATTATGGGTGTGTAGTTTGAATAGAAGTGTGTGATATCACAGGGTGGAAAATTAAAGTTTAATGTTTTAGAATACAGTGATATATATAAAGCAAAGTGGAGGTTTTAGGGCAGAGGCTGCTCCTTCTTCTTCACCTTCTTCTCCATGGGTTTAGGTGGTGTTTTGTAATTGGATAGAAAAGTCCACGTTGTGGGGCAGGGGTGGTTGGTTATTGGGTTAAAAGTAAAAATAATTTAGGTGTCATTTCTTAATTGGGTAGTTCATCCTTAAAAGGCCTTGTAGAGAGAGAGAGATAGGGCTCCATTTTTAGTTTGTTAGTGAAGTGCTGTAGAACTCAGGGTTTGTGAGACTGTAACATAGATAAGAGCTAATAAACACCTGAGTCTGAACAAGAAATACCATCTCACACATTTAATCCCAACCCTGGCAAAAAGAACATAAAACCCTACAGGCAGGACCTTTCAGAGTCACACAGCAGGAGAGCCAGAATTGTGAACCTGCAGGGTCAGCTGCTGCCAGTGCTGTCCCCTCAAGCCTGGGAGCTTTGTGTGACATCAGTCCTGAGTGCCACCACCCCCAGGGCTCAGCTCTGCTGGCTCCATCCCTCATCTGCTCCATCCCTGTTTGGGTTTTCACTGATTCCCCTCCCCAGCTGGTGGCAGGGAAGCTGCTGCAGCCTCTCTCTTCCCCAGGCAGGGAACTTCCACCTCAGCCCAGCATCTCCCAGGCCCTGGATGTGAAATGTGGTGACACAGAATTACTCAACACTCAAAAAATCCCCTGCCAGGCAGCAGTGTTTGCTACCCTCCCATTCCTCAGGGGCTTGTAAATGCAATGACTCAGTTCCCCCCAAGCTGGCCAGTGCTCACACTTGTTGTCAGAGGTTTAGAATTCCAAAAACACTTCTGGTGCTTTGTTAAGTCTTAGTTCTGTATAAAGTGTAACACAGCTTCAGGCTTGAGGAAAGGATCTGGATTTCTTATGAGAAATATATTGATTCTTAATTTTAAAATATTGATTCTTAGCTTAAAAACTTTAATAATTTGGGATAAAAAAGAACTATATTTCAGAGTGTGCCATAATTATGGCAAATACACCTCTGAGTTCTACTTTTCAATTTGTTTGTTGACCTTTAATCCTTTCCTTATCCAAAGCCTGGACAGTGTTCAGGTGCTTTTGTGTCCCATGAACATTTTAACAACATTTAGTGTTTCCCAACAAGATTTTTTTAAACTTGTGCTTTCTAAGAATATATTTTTTTCCTTCCAGGTACTTTATACTGAATTTGTTTTCTCAGTAAAGATGGTTAATTCATTTTTACAGGTTAACAGCTTTTGTCCTCAAGTCCTTTGCTCAGTCCCGTGGGTTTATTTTCATTGACCCCAAAGAACTCACAGCTGCCAAAGACTGGATCATCCAGCACCAGAAAGAAGATGGTTCTTTCCCTGCTATGGGCAGGATACTAAACAAGGACATTCAGGTAAAAGCCACACAGGATCAACTCGTAGCAAGGACATTTTTAAAGCTATTATCAGAGCATGAAGTGATGCAGTTTGAATATGAACTTTGCACTTGAAAGGCTGGAATGCTACAGGGAGAACCAGGGGAATTCCAGTTTAAAAAGGTCTGTCAGAATGTGTCTGTGGGGTGTCCCCCAAGGATGGAAAGCAAGGTGTGAAGTCTTACAAAATACTGCATTAAATGTGTCCTCAGGCCAGGGACAGCTGGGTCCTTGCTCCAACCAGTGTGGGCTTGGGTTCCTAAATTTTGTACTCCTTGAGTGCAAAGAAAAGAAATTTGGTGATGTTTCAGCTTCTCCTCTAGTTCTAACACATCCTTTGTATTGCTTCAAAGTCTGGTTTTTCTCCAGTGTCCTTTTCTCTAGTTTTCATCCAGTGGTTTGTGTTGTTTGCCCTTCCAGGGTGGGATCCATGGAAAGATTTCCCTGACAGCTTATGTGGTTGCATCTCTTCTGGAAACAGGTGTCACTTCTGAGGTAACAAAAGCTCAGTTAAAACAGCTCCAAAATTTTCTCTATTATATTTTTTTTAAACTTCATTTTGCTGCTGTTTGCCTTCAGAGGTTCTGTGCTCTCTAGAATGACTGACAGCATTCAGGGAAGAGAGGCTGCTGGAAAGCCTTGGATTGTTCTGAAGGAATCTGTTCTCAAGTTCAAGGTGGTCTCCCACCCTTCAGCCATCAGCTTGTGATTATTCCACCAGAGCAAAACATTTCCCTGCAGCTCCATCCCTCAACCTCTCCCAGAAATTTCTGCAAAAAGAGTTTTCTGCCTCTTAGCTTCAAGCTGTGAGTGCAGCCTGTGCAGATTCTGGTCTCTTGCCTGAAGAGACTCAGAAATCCTGGCTTGGTGCTAAAAGCAGTTTAACTTGGGGATCCAGAGAACTCTTGTGGTCTGGCTTGGCTGCAGTGGCCAAAATGCTACTGCTGTTAAATTACAGTGCCTTTGGAGAGCTGAGCTCCTGCAATGTGCTGGACTGAGGGCTCTGGAGAGAAATGTTCCTGTTCTTTGCAATGAGACAGAGCAAGAACACTGCAAAAAAGAGAGGCAGCTGTGTAGGAACAGCCAATTTCACTGGGAAAAAAACCCCAAACTTCCAGTACAACTGGTGTTTTAGGGATTCATCCTTAAAACTCCTGGTAAAACAGTGCTCCTGCCCTCTGATGTGTTTCTGTCAGCATGCAGCTTCACTAGAATGGAGATGTTTAGATAAGATTATAGTGACACATTCCCCCTAACTAGGACTGGGAAGATGCTCCCTTGCAGATGTTCCCTTGCTCTTCAGGCAAAGGAGAGGGCAGTGGTGGCTGTGCACAGGCAGAGCTGCCTGGAAGATGAAAAGAGGAGGTGTGGTGGATGTTGCAACATCTCCTGGTGATCTGCTCTCAGACAAAAGGTTCCATTCAGGCACAGCCCCGTGAGTTTGTGGAGGTGTCAGAACAGCCAGTGCCCATTCAGGGCCTCTGATAACCTCAGCACTCCTCATCCATCCATGTGGAGCCTGAAGAGTGGGGCCAGGCTGCTGTTGCAGGCAGATGCCCCCTAACCCCCTGTCCTTGTTGGAGTGGAAGGCTTTCAACCTTATTAAAAATTCAGAAAACCCTGCAGAGCTCACAGAGTAACTTCCTGCCTCCCTGTCAGCAGTGTCCCCCTCTGAGCAGTGATGTGATGCTCTCTCTGGGCTGCTGTGTGTCAGGGCAGCCCCAGCAGTGCAGTTTCTGTGGATTCTAATGGTTTTCCTAGAGGAGATTTGTGAGTGCTCCTAATGATCTTAGCTAGGAAATGAGGAAGGGGAAGGTTAGTGCCACAGGGAAATCAAAGGAAACCAAATTACATCAAGTCCAATTAAATTGTTTCTATAAATTATCAGAGCCACGTTCCTGCATGGTGAGGTCATTGGGGGAGTTAATAAAACGTGTTTGTTGGCTGCAGGGACCCCTGGGAACCTTGGCCTTTATTATCCTCTGGCGTCTGCCAGACGCTCTGGAGTGTCAGGAACACAATCAAACCTACAGTACAGAACTCCCCCTGCCCTGTTCATCTGCTGCCTTGTAGGGGCACAGGATTTCTTCAGCTTTTGGGGAAGAAAAGTGTGTCTCAGTGTTAGCCTAAAGCATTCTTACTTTGCTGTTTGCACCTTTTTTTTGAATTTTTGATGCACGGCTTTTCTTAGGGAAAGGAAAGTGTCAATGCCGTTCTGCAGGGAGCAAAATGTATCTTTCTGAGTTTATTGTGTGGTTTTTTGTTGTTTTTGTTTGGATTTTGTTGTTGGTTTTTGTTTGGCTGGGTTTTTTTTTTTAACGGGCACGATGTAACGAGTAATAAAGCGATTCTGACTTCTGAGACTGGCACATCTGCCTGGGCTCTTTCCCCTATGAATGCAGGAAGAAAGAACAGCTGTTGACAAAGCAAAACACTTCCTGGAGTCCAACCTGTACTCAGCAGAGGACCCCTACACCACTGCCCTGAGTGCCTACGCCCTGACCCTGCTGCACAGCCCCTCTGCAGCCACCACGCTGCGCAGGATGAACAGCATGGCCATCACCCAAGGTAGGAGCTGCAGCCCTACCTGCCCCTCCCTGCAACAAAAACACAGCCTGAATGCTGACCTTGAGCTGCTGGAGAGGATGGGCCTGGGAGAGGAGGGGTTCCTCACGGCACAGTTTGGCTTTGTAAGGTGAGGGTGTTCCTGGTTCTCTTTGGAGAGGCTCCACACCTGTGGCTGATGCTGAAGGAAGGCAGGAGCAGCAGAATCACAAAATATCCTGAATTGCAAGGGACCAACTCGTGAGTGAGTGGCCCACACAGAGGTCAGAGCCACAGCCCTGGTGTTCAGCAGCACTGTTCTCTAACCACTAGAGTGATTTCAAGTTGCTCAGAGGCTCTGCAGTGCTCTCCTTGCAGTGACAGAGTTTGCCCTGTAACACCTCACATTCCCTGATGGTGTATTTTAATCCGAAATCCAAGAATCACCTGATTTGTCACACTCTGTCATTCCAAAGGGAGCCCCTTGCCCAGGGACTGTGTGTCCAAAAGGAGGGACAGTGCAGCTCAGGGCATGGAGCCAATGCAGAAGTGGAGTTTGACTCTTCCCATGCACAGAGGCTCAGCTGCACTCCTGCTCTAATAACAGCCATGTCCCACTGCCCTCTTCTCCTAGATGGCTTTACACACTGGAGCCTCACAGGGACCCTTGTCACTGATGAAGACACCTTCATGGGATTTAATGATGGACTCTCTCAATCAGGTAATTGGGAACCTGCAGTGCAAAGGCAGAGAAAAGGGAAGGCTGCCACACTAGCCTGCATGAATTGCAGTGAATTGTATTCTAAGGTATTCTAAAATTGTCACTCATTCAGGGCAGGGTCCAGAGAAAAGAGAGCTCAGAAAAGGCAGGTTATATTATGCTGAAAGAATAAATGAGAGACAGCAAGATGTGATCCAGACAGGGCAGGTTTTTCAGCCCCAGCTGTCTCATCAGCTTTCACTCTTAGAAAGACAGAATCCCACGTGGCTCTCACTCTTCTGATAGGGAATAATAATTCAAAATGGAAATCTGAGGGAATTCAAGTATATTTCATTTTAGAGCTATTTATCTTTGTGTTCTCAAATGGACCTAAGGATTGTATCACCGGTCACTGACACCTCGGCTGATTTTTTTAGACTTTGGCTGTCAAAGCCACAGAAACAGTGAATGATGCTGTAATTTTCAAGCCACTAAAGCCTTTGACTCTCTGGATTTGATGTTGGTGCAGCAATGTTCAAGAGGGATCTGACTGGATATTGTAGGAAAATTTCTAGGGCAGGACAAAAGTGTGGGTAGCAGCAGAGTAGAACTGGAGGTGGAGAGGAATTATTTCTGAGATACAGTCAAGTAGAAGGAGTTTATCTATTGTGTGCATATTTTTATTATTGGTTATCTATTGTGTGAAGGGAGGTTTATGTTGAAAGCAGAGATATCTTAAGGAGGTGAAGCACCTTGGATGCAGACATATTGACTTCCCTTTTCCTGTATTTACTTCTACAGACTCTTAACTTTTTAGAATTATTTTCCAATTAATAAATATTCACTGAACTGTCTCTAGACCTGCCTGGATTCTCACTTCTAGGTGATATTTTGATTTTTTTTTTTAATTCACCCCTCTTTCAGTTGTTTCTGCAGAAGTGGAAATGACATCTTATGCCCTTCTGACCTACACACTCCTGGGAGACGTGGCCTCTGCACTCCCTGTAGTCAAGTGGCTCTCACAGCAGAGGAATGCACTGGGAGGATTCTCATCTACTCAGGTGGGTAGCCTCTGGAAAAGGTAGCTGGGATGCATGCATTGTCAATTGACTCAGGAATGTGGAGTTTCCATCTTTCTGACAGAAATTGCTTGTGTTCTGCTAAGAAGAAAAACTTTCCAGCGCTTTCTACTGCTTCCTCCTTGGAGTGGTAATTTGAAAAGAACCCAGAGTTTGTCCTCACAGGTTCCTTTGATAGGAAAAGTGAGCAAAACCTGATGTTTCTTTTGGCATATGAATTAATAAGGAAGATTCTGCCACCTGGAGCTGAGCAGAGCTGTTTGGAAGTTTGCTGTGCTCCTGTGTTCTTCACTATTCTGATTTCTCCCTCTTCTGGCCCCCAGGACACCTGTGTGGCCCTGCAGGCTCTGGCTGAATATGCCATCCTTTCTTATGTTGGAGGAGTCAACCTGACCATTTCCTTGGCTTCTACTAACCTGGACTACCAGGAAACCTTTGAGCTTAACAAGATGAATAAAAAAGTCCTTCAGACTGCAGTGGTAGGTGGTTTTGTGCAGGCAGAATTTTAAAGCAATCCACATGAGCTGGGTTCTGAATGAGGACTTGAATCAGTGATGGTAAAAGCAAAAGTTAAGCACTGAGACTGTGGGACTTTCTGGGGGTTTGTGGCTGGATTCTACTGTGAAGGAGACAGCACTCCTAATTAAAGGCATTTTTCACCATAACCAGTGCCTGATGTTTATTTTGTGCTGCTGTTTGTCTCTGCCATTGTAAGTGCAGGTGGTGAAGTGACTAAGCCCTTCAAGCTAGACACTTCACTTCTGCAGTGTCCTTTATAAAGGTATTTTGTACAGAACAGAGCTAAATTTAATATTTGTTTCCATTCTGAGTGCCATGTCTTGTCTGTGTCTCTCCTGTGCATTCTCCCCAGATCCCCAGTATTCCAACAGGGCTGTTTGTGAGTGCCAAAGGTGAAGGCTGCTGTCTGATGCAGGTAAGGTTGTCATGGGGCTGGAGAAAGCATGGGTGCAGATGACCTCTAACCTCACAGCCTGTTTGCTGCTTTTGTAATCCCACTTTGCTGCGAGGAAGGACTTGGAATTTCTCTCAAAATAGTTCTATGATGTGATGTTGCTTTAATTTAGGAAGTCAGTGTCACTGTACCAGCTCTGGTAGAGCTTATATAGAGATATAACTGTGTGGTAAAGCCTCTGTTGCCTCTGTGCCTGCCATTCCCCCTCCTCTGCAGAGATTTTGTGTCTGTGCTGGTCCTTATGGGACCTTTGTAGGCACTTTGAAACATCAGAGCTGTAACAAACCTCCCTGACGTGTTTTGCTTTTCCCTCTTCCCGCTGCAGATCGATGTCACTTACAATGTACCCGACCCTATTGCCAAACCAGCCTTCCAGCTGCTGGTGAACCTGAAGGAGCCCAAGTCAGAGCAGCACCTGCCAGCCCCCAGCCCCGGGCTGCGCTCGGGTGCCCAGAGCCGCCCCGCAGCCCTGCACAGGGACAGGGCCCTGGGCGACGACGAGGACCCGGCCTCGGACCAGGACCACCGCGAGTACAAAGTCATCCTGGAGACCTGCACCAGGTAGGAAATGCCAGCCCTGTGGTGTGTGAACATAGGATAAGGGTTTTTTGCGTGCAGGCCTGCAGAGGGACTCTTCCCGTGGGAAGGTGTCTTTACTTTGTGTGAGATCTTATAAACAAATCTCTGAGTTGTGTTTCAAGGACAGAGGGTTTCTCTGCCTGTCTCCTGATAACAGGAGATGGGGGTTTTTCTTCCTTTCAGCCTATGAAGTAAAAAGTTGTTATCTCTGATTATGTAAGCTATTCTAAATTCCTTGTACGGAGCAGCTTCTAATGCTCCAGACTGGGCAGATAATAGCCCAAAATCCTTTGAATTATGGAGTCATGTTAATAAATCATATTTAGCCTTCTAATATTATTGCCAAGAGTTCTTTGTCACTACACAAACCACAACAATAAGCCCTGCTCCCCACAGAAGGCTTGGTTTGCTGATCAGCTCCTGTGTGCCAGGAAAGCAATGAGTTTTTGTGGGGAATGCAAGCACTCAATGTCCTCCAGCATGCAAATTCAGAGATAGAAATAGTCACAGTGTTTGACCCAAGGCCTTGGATCTTTAAAATAGAATAGTGAAATAACTCGAAAATAAGAATAAAGATTTGTAGTTTAAGCAGAAATATGTTTTAAGCAAGTAGATACAGGCCTCATATAAGTGAAGAAATATGTTAAGATAGTAAAAGATTTTAGAGTTTAGCAAAAGAACTTGTTATATAGTTAATAAATAGTAGAAGATACTGTAAGTACCTGTAAGATACTGTAATAAGCTTCTGTAGAGTTGTATGATTGGATAGAAAAAGACACATTGCAGTAAATAATGTAAAACGTAGCAATTAGCAATCAGTTATGAAGATGCTAGCAAGCTTTGTGGAAGCAACTGATTGGATAAAAAAGTTTATTAAAGACATTGTAACTAGCATTATAACAGCTTCTGATGCAAGGCTTCTAATGTGATAACTGTAGATGTCCCCTTCCATGGGACTGATTTTGCAATAAACCATCTTTCACACCCTCATCAGTCAACCCCATCTTTCTGTACCCTGAACAAGTTCTGTCTTGCTGCACTGTCTGGATCTGGAGCAGGGTAAGGCAGAATTTTCAGCCACCACTGTGAGTTGTAGGACAGAGTCATTCCAAGGCCATTCTTGATCATTTCAGAGCTAAGTGTGTGTCAAAGGTAGAGAAATAAGAAAAACGCCTTGAGGTTTTATCACTGAGTTTCATTATTGCCTCTCCAAACCCTGAAAATGACAAATGTGATGTGATTTACTTGTATAAGGATGAAAAGAAAAACTTCTGGATTGTTTTCTTAAAAGCCTCAAAGAGCAAGGTAAATTCAACTGGCTAACTAATATCTTAATTGTGTCAATAATTTTATAAATATTACTGACTTGACTTTATTATTTGAGCTCCTTAATGGTTCCGTTTTGGATACCAAAAACCTAACAGAAGATGCTTGTTGCCGTGGTATGAATTTGGAATCTATGGTAAAGGCACAATATATGCAGATATTTGTTAATAAGCTCTCAAATTCCTTATCTCCTTGCTGCATATAATGAAATGTAAAATAACTTTGAAAAATGGCATGATCCAGAAGTTTCATTTCTAGCTCTCAAAGCACTTTACAGAGACATAAGCAGCTCTGTCTCATTTTCTAGATTGGAAAACTCAAGTTACTGTGAGCAAACAGCTTGGCTATAGACAAACAGCAGCAAGAATAGTTTCTGACCTGTATTAAATCCACTTACAAGTTTTGCTTAAACACCTTGGTACTGCTGCAGTCATCAGGAGTTGCTGACCTCTTTATAAAGCATCTGGATTTTTAGGGAGGTTGTTGGGAATTTGACCCAAGGGAGATAAAGCCACAACCAGAGTAAATAAAGAGGGCTCAGAGCATCCTGCTGTGCAACAGGAGAAACCATTCCCAAGAAGTTAATAACTAATTTCCATGTTTGTGACCAGGAGCATGGCAGGTGAGGGGGCTGCTGCTTCACTGATCTCCAACAGGAGGAGTCCAGTGAGTGGCTCAGATGGAAATGGAGAATTGTGGCTGCCCTGTCAGAGCTTAATGGGAAGCTCTGGCTCCTTTATCAGTTTCTGTTCCTTTCCTTCCTGCAGGGACAAGGGCACACAGACACTGCAGAGCTGCAGTGCCCCAGGAAAAGATGGGCTCTTGTTTTCCCTGGCCCACTCTTGCCCCTGGCCCACGGGGCTGTGTTGTGGCACAGGCACTGCCCCCAGGTGCCACAATGTCACTGTGCCAACTCTTCTGCCCCTGCCCAAGCCCTCAGCCTGTTTTGGGGAGAGGATACAATTCTACAGTCTTGTCAGATGCTGAGGAGGCTGCCCTGCATCAGCACAACCTCTCTGCTGATAGCTCTGAAACTTCTGCCCTGGGAATTGCTGGAGCTAAGACAGAAACTTGAGAGGAAGCCCAGTGCAAGGAGATGGATTGCTTGGAAAGGAAACAAAAGCAAATGAAATCTTCCTTTCCTCCCCTTCTTCCTGTAATGATGCTCTCAGCTCCATCATCATCTTGCTGGGGCAGTGTGAAGAGAGGAGTGCAGCTAAGGATGACAGCTGAGCTGTTTTGAGCTGGGGGTGTTCTCAGAACGTAATGAAGTGTTGTCATGCCCAGTGACGTCCCTGGGGCACTTCTGAAGGGTTAGGGAGAACACAGGGTGGAAAACAGAAACCTGTGATGTATAACAGAGACTGGGGAGATGCAGGCAAAGGGATCCTGTGTGATTCATTAGGGAGTGTGGAGCATGGAGTTAGATGGGAATTAACGAGGTTTAATGTCTCTGGGAGCCCTGAAGTGCCTCACCCAGAGCCAGCTGGCTCTGTGCCCAGGCCACCTCATGCTACTGTGGGCCCTGGGCTGGGGTGTGGCACCCCAGCCTCAGCCAGTTCACCACCCCCTGAGCTGAGGGGGCTCCAGAGAGGGGGGCCCTGCAGGAGCCAGCTCAGAGCTGGCAAATTTGGTGCTGGAAGCTGTGGAAGTGTGTTTTCTCAGTGCTGGGTGTGAGCTGAGGAGCCCTGCTCAGCCAGGCTCAGGTGGTGCACAGCAAACAGGTGAGCTGCCAAGGAGGGAGGGCTGGGAGCTGCTGGCAGCACAGAGAAAAGGAGCCTTGTTCTGGGATTCCAGGAGCTGCCTGAGGATGGAGGCTCCTCTGCCATGCTGCAAAAATTGAGACTTTTATCCCAACAGACCTTCTCTCCACGCCTTCCTGTGCATGCTTGTAACAACTCAATTTCAGAGGTTTTTCTGAGTTTTCAGTTATACTCTAGAGGATGATGTAGGCAGTGAACTCTTTAACACCAGCGAGGCAGTGACTTTGCTGACTCGTTAGCAAAAGCCCTTTTCTCAGTGTCAGGAGTGAAACAGCCATTTATGAAATGCCACGATTGGATGACCTTGCCTGGTGTTGGGAATTAGCATCCCTCTCCCACCACAGTCCATCTACAGCCCTCCTCTCAGGGTGGCACAGAAGTTTCTTCTACTCCAAGGGTTTGATTCCTTTTACCAAGTGCATTTTCTCAGTGATTAATTGAAAAAGAAAGCAAGCAGCCCCACAGGTGGCTGCATCCCTCTCTGCTTTTCTGCCTCTGTGTTCCAAGATATCTCCTACCCCCTGTGAGCTGGGCATAATTTTGTTAAATAAAAGCAGAACAGAGGATTTCTAAAAACCAACTTGTGGCTTGTGGCTTTCCACAAGCACTTCAACGAGGAGAACCTTTTAATATGTTCGTTGTTTTTTTTTTCTTCTGGAGTTGGTTTCTCCATTCTGAGCTGTCCATGTGTTGTCTTGGATCTTGAGCTTGTTCCCATTTTCTCTCTTTTTGTCCCCATGGGAAGATGGCTGCACTCTGGATCCTCAAACATGGCTGTGCTGGAAGTGCCTTTGTTCTCAGGGTTTCGGGCAGATATTGAGAGCCTGGAGCAGGTAAGGGGGTGGGGTGGGTGTGCAGGGCTGGGATGTGCATCTCTGACTGGGAGGGTTCCCTCTGAGGGGCAAGAGGAGCCCAATGAGTGTCAGAGCACTGCTGAAAAGATGCAATTAAAATTGGGCAGGGGCAGGAAGAGATTTCACTTGTCAAAAAATCTCTCTCTGAAATGAGGAAACAGCTCTGAGCAGGCTGAGCAAACCCAACCTGGCCAAGCCAAGGTTTTCCTGAGCCAGTGCACAGTAATTAACTGAGACCCCTTGGAAAAGCTGAGGTGCAAATGTGCTCCAACAGGAGCTGTTTATGGCTGCTCAGTGGGCTGTGTTATCTCCAACATCTGGATCCCATTTCTTTGGAGGCTCTGTGTCTTGGAATTTTTTGCCCTTTTTTTTTTATCCCCCCTTCTCTCTGGGAGAACATCGTGTTTCTTGCAGCCAAGCTGAGGTGGACAGAATGTGCCTCGTGCCCAGCCAGCCCTTCAGGGCAGATGAACTGTAATCTTGAGCTTTGGTTTATATTTGTGGGAGCATTACATTCATTACAAGTCATTACATTTTGTGGAACATTGCATTCACTGGTGGGGTTCTTATGCTGCAAAGATTTTTTTTTTAAGGACTGTTTAACTGAAGAGGTGTAAAATTTTTGCGTCCTTGAGAGCTGGTAAAGAGCTAAAAAGTATTTTGCTTCTAAAAGACCTCTTCTGTTAATAACTTTCATTATATTGGGAAGGGAGGGGATCTGAGGAAAGAATTTAAAAGTAGAACCATTGTGAAGTTTAATTTGATATCATAATTCAAGGAGGAGTGCACATTGCTTTATCTTCTCTGGAATTTCACTTGATTTGGCTGATTTATAATTTAAACACCATTGCATTTTCTTGGAGGAAAAAGCCCTCTGGAGGGGTTTACAATCTATGTCAGAAGCTGCTGTCAGATGTCTCCTAGGGTGTCCCTGAAGCCACAGAAATTTTTGTATCAACCCCTGAGAAGCAATTGCATCCTTTCAGAACAGGGGATCAGATATTAAATCATTCCTATAAAGAGAAAAACTGAAGTTATTTATATCCATTCACAAGCTGCACATGGAGAAATCTCTTTTCAAATCCAAGCATGTAAAATGGATGGGTTTTTATTTGCCTGTGAGTCTGATATTCTCTCTCATGCAACCAACTGAATATGGCTGTTCAGGTGGGGCAAGGCCAGGAGTGGGAGTTCTCCAGCATCCCTGTGGGGAGAGAAAGGAGGAAAATTAGGTGAGGGGGCCTGCAGTGGGTTTGGTTCCTGCTTCTTTCCCTCCTCTGCTGAAGGTGCTGGAGGGGTGGTCAGGTGCAGTGCTGTTAAATGCATTCTCTTTCATAGTCATTCATGCAAATAACAGCAGAAAAAATATGGATGAGAACCTGGCTTAGAACCAGAGAGAGCTCAAAATGTCCCAGGAGGAGAACAGCAGGATATGTTTATGGTGTTAAACCTATGGAATGTTCTATGAGCAGAGGGAAAAGGTGGAAAGAAAGATTGTGAAGGGGTTTTAACTACAGAAGAACAGGAAAGTTCTTAAGGAACATATCTCTGTACTCCTTTTTTTTTTTTTTTTTTTGCTCTGCTGTGGGCAAAGAAGAAATAACAAATTTGGGTGAATGTCTCTTTTCTTAATGTCAGCAAGGGACAGAGCTGAGGGTTTCTAGGCTGAGGAGCCAGAGAAAGTCCCACATGCCCTTGTGTTCCTGTCCCTGAACACTTTCAACACTTTCCCCTTTCCTGCTCTGGGGCTGGTGGCACACAGGTGTCCCAGGGAAGGGTTTGGGCACCAGACAGGCTCAGTTTGTATGGAGGTACTGCTCACAGGCTCCTCCTGTGTGTGGTGGTTTGCCCTGCCCCATGCTCAAGGCATGTTCTGAGCAGAGGAACACTGAGAATAATTGGGAATAAATGATTAACAGGGGATATGCTGTCTTCAAGGGACACTGATGCTGGTACCACAATGAACTGGCTGTGTGGTGTCTCAAAACACTTCTGTGTGCAGTAGATCCCAGGATGGTTGGGGTTGGAAGGGACTTCAAAGCCCATCCAGTGCCACCCCTGCCATGGCAGGGACACCTTCCACTGTCCCAGGGTGCTCCAAGCCCTGTTCACCCTGGCCTTGGGCACTTCCAGGGATCCAGGGGCAGCCACAGCTGCTCTGTTCCACCTGTGCCAGGGCCTCACAGCCAAGAATTTCTGTCATAAGTGTGTGAGCCCAGAAAGCTCTGCTGTTCCCATAACCAGATCAGAACTGCTTCCTTTGGAAAGCGGGAGATTTTCCTAAATTGGGAAGGATTTTGCATCTTCAAGAGGGAATGTTCCCCTTGAAGAACTGAATTCCATGGGTTTTTATTGCAGAAACCCTCTTGCATCTCTAAAAATGAGATGTGGTGACAAAGCCCAAGCATATCTATAGAGAGGCAGTGAAAGTGCAGATACAACCCACCTGCAGACCCACCTCTGAGCCCCTTGCAGGGCCTAAAGGGGCTCCAGGAGAGCTGGAGAGGGACTGGGGACAAGGGATGGAGGGACAGGACACAGGGAATGGCTCCCACTGCCAGAGGGCAGGGCTGGATGGGATATTGGGCAGGAATTGTTCCCTGTGAGGGTGGGCAGGCCCTGGCACAGGGTGCCCAGAGCAGCTGTGGCTGCCCCTGGATCCCTGGCAGTGCCCAAGGCCAGGCTGGACAGGGCTTGGAACAGCCTGGGACAGTGGAAGGTGTCCCTGCCCATGGCAGGGGTGGCACTGGATGGGCTTTGAGGTCCCTTCTCACCTAAACCATTCTGGGATTTTTTTTTCCATGGCTACCAAACGAGGGCCCAACATGAAACCCACCCACTGAAGCCTCACCACACACTTTGGACACCACCTCGAGCAGAGGCAAGTCCCACCCTTGTCCCTGCTGCCTCGTCCCTGGCCTGCTGTGGAGGGGCTGGGCTGTAAATCAGGATTTTGTGTAAATCAGGATTTTGTGTAAATCAGGATTTTCTATAAGTCAGGATTTTCCCCGGGCCCAGGCCGGGAGCAGCCCCAGGGCAGCGCTGCTTAATGAGCGCTCTGTGCACACCCAGGCCACAAATCCTCCTAATAATGCTGGATGTCGACAGGGTCAGGAGGTCACCCCAGGCTGGGATATATCAAACCTCACCAGAAAAAATGCAGCTTTAGCTGAGCCCAGCAGTTCCCAGTGGCGCCGGCGTCTCCCAGCCCTCATAAAAGGCCTGTCTGCAGCCATCGACTGCTGGGTAACAACAGCCACCAGCAGGCCCCTAAAATTATAAGGACAAATTAAATTGGCCCTTTCTATATTGTGTGGGACTTAAACACATGTTGCTTTGCTTGTTACAGGAATAGCAGGAAGCTGGGGAGCAGGGTTTTACAAGTAGGAGCACTCTGGTGAGGAGAGTCACAGCTAAAGCTGCTGCTGGCAGGTTTGGGCAAATTTCAGGGGGAATGCTGCTTGTTTTGTGTAATTCTAAATAATAATGATAGTAATAATTATTATAATTGTCATTAATATAGTATTTATTATTGTTGTTATTATTATTATTTGTTGCCCTTTCCACGGAGATTTTAGCCTATGATCTCAAAGAAACTTAAGAACATTAAAAAAAAACAAAAAAATACAAACAAACAAACAAAAAACCCAAAACAAACAAA
>VXAX01000971.1:37338-88708 GCA_013399835.1 Leptocoma aspasia | reverse complement strand
CTTGTTTCTTCCCCCCCCCCCCCCCAGTTTCTTCTTCTTTCCCCCCCTGTTTTTTTTCTTTCCCCCTTGTTTTCTCATTTCCCCTCCTTGTTTCCTCCTTTTCCCACCCTTGCCTTCCCCCCTTGTTTTCCCTTTTCCTCCTTGCTTCCCCTTTACCCCTCTCTTTGTTCCCCCTCTTTCCTTTCATTTTATTCCAGTGTCCAGGTCTCAGACTGGGAAATTGAAAACTCTGCTTCTGCAGCAGCTTCTCCCCTCCTCTGTGAATCCCAGCAAACACATGCAGGTGTGCTGACACCTGCAGCCTCCTTCCCTGGTGTCCCTGACCAAAACCCCTTCCTCCTGCTGCCCTGCCCTGCTCTGTGGCTATGGAGCACCTGCAGCCTCCTTCCTTGGTGTCCCTGACCAAAACCCCTTCCTCCTGCTGCCCTGCCCTGCTCTGTGGCCATGCTGGAGCACCTGCAGCCTCCTTCCTTGGTGTCCCTGACCAAAACCCCTTCCTCCTGCTGCCCTGCCCTGCTCTGTGGCCGTGCTGGGGCACGGCTCCTGCAGCTCTGCTTCCCCCAGCAGCCGAGGAGGGCCCCCCCCTGCACACAGACCTGTCCTACTACTCCTACGAGTACGACCCCGACGCTTTCGCCGTGGAGGCCGACGTGTTCGAGGTGGTGGCAGAGCTGACCACGGCCAGCACCTTCCAGGACAGGGACAGCAGCCAGGGCGAGGTCACCCCAGCAGAATGGTGAGTCCACAGCGGGATCAGGGCTCTGGGGCGTCCTTGGGCTGGGTCAGTTCCCCAAAAAGGGGTGTTTTTACAACTGTTTAGGGATTGGTGGGAATGGGATCTTGCTGGGGCAGCTGTAAAAGGCTCTGTGACCTCAGTGGCTTCATGCCTTGTGACCTTTCACTTGGTGTGTTCAGCTGGAGCACAGGAGACTGAGGGGAGGCTCCTGGGGGCTGCAGCTCCTCCCGAGGGGAGGCAGAGGGGCAGGGGCTGAGCTCTGCTCTGGGACAGGGACAGGAGCCCAGGAAGGGCTGGAGCTGTGTCAGGACTTGGCATGGAGCTCAGGGAAAGGTTCTTCCCCCCGAGGGTGCTGGGCACTGCCCAGGCTCCCCAGGGAATGGTCCTGGCCCCAAGGCTGCCAGAGCTCCAGGAGCCTTTGGCCACCGCTCTCAGGGATGCCCAGGGTGGCATTGTTGGGGTGGCTGGGCAGGGACAGGGGCTGGATTTGGTCCCTGTGGGTCTCTCCCAGCTCTGTGACCTTTTCAGCTTTTCCCTGCCCAGGCTCAGCGATGTCTCACAAAAATGCATCACAGCAAGGTGACTTTTCTTCCTCGTGTTCTCTTTCCGACAGAAATACATAATTTAAATCAAGAGAAGAGGCTCAGAATCAACTCCTGTTTGAGTTTGTTCCTCCAGACGACCTGCTGCAGAACAGAATCCGAATGATGACTACTTCCTGATGCCCTCAGAACTGTAGGCTTTGCTGCCCCTTGGGGCAGATCTGGAGCTCTAAGGGGGACACTCAGTGTTATTTTACTGTCCATTTTCCTGCCTTCTGTGCATCCTCTTTGGAGCCCTTCCAGTGATGAGAGACCAATATGCTGTGTCCTCTAGGTGAGAAAAATAGGGGCTGGATTTCAAACCTATAGAGCATTTCCAAGTGTTTTCTCTGCTATCAGGATATTCTGCAAATGCCATTTCCTAGCTACACTTAGAAGCTAAGTCCAGGCCTTGGGCTTAGCTGAACTGCTGTTTGAGGAAAGATGGCTGAGAAGTTTTTTTGCTCAAATTATAATAATAAAAATCAGTGTGTTTTGCCAATTATGACATAGCAAGAGGCTACTCATCTTTCCCAGCCCATCAGTCTGCATCCACGAGAGAAACACTTCCCTGTGGCTCCACAACTCAGGGAAGCTGTTGGAAGGTCCATTTTACCTGAGAAAACTGAGATTCACTGCCAGGGCTGAAAAGCTTCATGTCTGCTGCTGTCTGCAGGCCTCAGGTGGGCATTTGCAGCCCCAGCAGAGGCAGGGATGAGGTGGGGGAGCCTTCTTTGTGTTGCACTACATGCTGACAGGGGCTGCTTGCAGCCTTCTCAGCCCCTTTCCTCCTCAAAGCCTGGCTTGAAAATGAACCTGGCTGAGGCACAGCCCTTCTAAATGTTTGCCTGACTTCAACAACCCCTTTTATTTTGCTCCCACTGGCATCCAGCATGTTCTGGTCCTGGTACTCCCTGCCCAGGCCCTGGCTCTGCTGGCCAGTACCAATCCCTGGTGTCACAGGCTGGGCTCCCTCAGCCTGACCTGCCCCAAGCAACGTGGCAAAACTTAAAAAGAAAAGCTTTGTGTTTCCAAAAGTGCAGGAGCCAAGATTTTTGAGTTTCCCTTCCTGCCTGGAGCAGCATTGTTCTCTTTGGAGGAGTTACATGCAATTGCCTCTTGCAAAATAGTGTTAATATTTTATCTTCCCACTTGTATTGTTACCAGGACCCAGAGCTGGGTGGAAACCCCTTTTGAGGGTGTTTATTGGTGAATGGAAACAGAAAAAAAAAGCCCAGCTCCATTCATTTTTAAGGCTTGTTTACACAGGAGCCATGACAAGAATATATCCCAGTATAGACATTCCATTCCAGAATAAAGGCAAGTTTATTCCAGAAAAATGTCCACATGGGGACAACCAGGATGTATCCCAGAGGTTGGGCATGTGTAGTTTCCAGTCCTTTTTGTCTGGGGCCAGGCATTTGCAGAATGCAGTTGACATGATGAAGGTCTGGGTCTTGAAGTTCCCAGAAATTTCTGAGCTGCCTCGTTGGCAGCTCTGCCAGCCTTCCCTGGAGGCTGCTCCCAGGATCCTGCCGTGGGCTGGGGGTTCTGCCCCGTGTCTGGGGTGTGCAGGAGCAGATCCTGCCCTCACCCTGGCAGCTGCATTCCTGTCTGGCAGGTAAATAAATGCCTTTAAACTGAATTCCACCTCCTGCAAGCAACTGTCCTGGCAGGCACTGGCTATTGTGTACACACACAGGACTGAGTCAATATTTATCCCTGGGTAAAGAACAGGCCTAGTGTGAGCTGCAACAAGATTTTTTTTTTCCCTTTTCTAAAACTCAAAACTGCACAATACAAACCGTGCTGTTTGCTGGTTCAGGCTGCAGCTGTTTAGTGCTGTGATTTGGGAGAAGGAGGCATTTGGTCACCCTGGTAATGTCTGTGACTGGCTGCATCCAGGAGATGTGTTCTGGATTCCTCAGTCTCCTGTCCTCAGTCACTTTCTGGTTTTCCTTTCCTGCTCTCTCACCCATTGTACACCAGTGAATGCTTCTGGAGAGATATTTGAAGTTGTTTTAAATTGCTTGGTCCTCTCACAGATCCTTGGGCACTCAGACCTCCCCCTGGGGATGAGAAGCTGAGGGTGGGTACTTCCAGCCAAGAATTAAACCTGGCTTTCTTCACTTTCCTCAGGCTCTGGGACATGTCATGTCCTAATTCCAGATGCAGACATCCCCCTGTTGCTGCCAGGTAAATAATTCCTGCTGGTGGTGCCAGCCCATCAATCAGGGCCTTGTCTGAGGGATCTCTGTGCCAGTGCTTGAGGCAGAGGAGTCTGGCTTCTGTTTTACAATTCAAAGTAAAGCCAGAGAGCCCTGGACCCTCAGAAGGCAGAGGCAGAACAGCCTTAATGTCCTCAGAGCCAGACAGAGCAGGGCAGTGTGTGGGAGGGGATGTGACAGGATTTCTGGATCCTGGCTTCACCCCCAGCGCTTCTTCCCAGGCTTGGCACTTCCAGAGGCTGCCTTGGCAGCCTCTGCCTCCCTCAGCTCTTGCTACACCAAACCAGCTCCTCTTTGTAGCTAAAAAGGAAAAAGGTGATTTTATTTAAGGAATTGAATCAAGGAACCTGCAGTTACACCGCTGTGGTTGCCTTTTCCCCCTATCACAGGAATAAAGGAGAAGGTCTCTGCTCTATTCTCCCCCCAGCTGAGGGTCCAGAGCTTTCCCCTGTCCCACATTTGCTGTTCATGTTTCTTGTGACCATCATTAATTCTTACCTAGTGAAAAAATCATAGATTATTTTTCCTCCATTCTTCAACATCCTGCTTAGAATACAGAAACTTTAGGACTGGCTCCCTGAGCACCACTGGACAGCACAGCTGTACAGACTCAAAGCCACTCACAGGCTTAGGCCCAGTTCTGGCTCTGAAGCTGCTCAGTCTCCCTCCTGTCCCTGAGAGCACAAGGACATCTCAGGCTCCCACTTTGTGCACCTCAGTGCACATCAGTTCAGAGAGAAGGATTGATTTTATTTCTTTTTTTCCACCAAGGAAAAGGCCAGCTGGGTGCTGGAAAGCCAAGGCCAGCAAGGCCAGCAGCTGCTGGGTTGTTTCTGGCTTAGAGACATTTGCCTCCCTCTGTCAGAGAGATGCTTCTCCTCTCCTTTTCCTGATGGTCCCTCACTGCAGAAGGAGACAAGTGCCAGTGGGTTTGTAAGACACAGAAATTGCTTCTTCCATCGAGTTCTGTGACTGCATAGCTGCAGCAGTGCTAGTTATCAGTGATTGATGCTTGCAATCCTTTCAAGGAAATTAATATTTATATATTTGTAACTGTACATTATGCAGAGTAATCATTACCATGGTATTTATTTTAAAGCAATAGTTCCCCTTGTTCTTTCTTGTCCTGTGTTTTGGTCTTGCTTCTTCCCCTCCTTCTTAATCAGCCTCAGTAGAAAGCAAATACCAGAAGAATGTTCAGCTTGCTTGAAGGACATCCCCAACACACCAGCACTTGCTTTGCTCACACTGACTGTTGACATTTAATGCACAATAACCTGGTTTGCATTATTGTGAATAGAGCAACTATTTAGAAAACCTCTCCCAGCCTGGCTTTGGGTTTGGGTTTGGGGTTTTTTTTTAGTCCTTGCTGTTTCTGACTGAGTGCCCAGCACCTGGAGCCCAGCTTTGTGTTTCCCTTGCCTTTTGCCCCCCACACACAGGTACACACAAACAGCTCTCTGACCAGTTGTTGGTTTCTTCACACACATCTTAGCAAGTCTGAGTCCAGAAAAGTGTTTGTTTTAGATTCTGATAAATATTTTATTAAAAACTGATTTTAAGACAATTCTCTCTGCCTCTTATTCACACTTTAGGTTGTCAAACCTGTGATGGGAAAACTAAAGAATTAAGGAGCTCTAAAGAGATTTATTGCTCATTTTCTACCTGGCTGCTCACAGGGCTGTGCCCAGTTGTGTTTGACAAGATGCTGGCTGCATTTTGTCAGATTTACAGTAGGTTCCAATAAGCAACAAACCTGAGCACCTCTTTGATCAGAGACAGCTTTTGGCTGTGGGTGATGTTACACGAAGGAAGGGTGGAGTACCAGAGGCTTTGCTCCATTCCTACTTTATGACTTCCCTTCATGAGACATCATTTTTTTACCAAATCCATTAATACAACCTTTGCCTCAATGAAATGATGGATGCCAAGGGTGATTTGCAAAAACAGGGATGAGTGAACTGGATTTTTACACCTTTTACCAACAGTGGGCTGACATTACTGAGGGGTTGCTTACAAATCAAGCCAAGAATGTTTCTGCTACACAAGCCAGTACTCTGCACTCTTTTGACAGACTGGTTTAGTTCAGGAGAGTAGCTTTTGAAACATTTAGAAATTTGGTTTTGCAATGATGGCTCTTTTTCAGTTTCAGGGGAAAGGAATATGCATTTAAGCACAGTGAGCAAGCCAGGAGCAGGACTAGCAGGCAGAGAGCAGTCAGGTGAGGAGCACCAGACCCAGGTGGATGGGGAGGAGCATCCCTGGTGGTGTGTGACCAGCTGAGAAGCTGCAGGCAGTGTCCCAGTAAAGGATGGATGTCCAACCCTCAACACATGGTCTGGCAAAGAATCCCACAGCCTGCGTTTATTCAGCCTTATCTGTAGAGACAGAGGAAAGCACTTGGCTCCTGGGAAATGCAGTTCTGGGTGAAACTTGTGGAATTCCAGCTCTGAATTCATCTTATCCCCACTGTGTGCACTGGGAGTGCCCTGGGAGCAGCGAGCCGGGCTGGAGGCTCACACCAGCGAATCTTTGGAACGGGGCAGCGTTTCCTTGGAGGTCTTCAGGGAAGTGCTGGTTTTTTTGCTGCCCCCAAAGACTCTCCTCCTCACCTTCTCCCGGAAATCCTCAGACACGTAGTAGTAGACGAAGGGGTCGGCGCAGCTGTTGCAGGTGCTGAGGGCCAAGCTGACCATGTAGCTGAGGTACAGCCGGCCGTGCAGCCTGGAGCAGGGGCTGGAGTAGTGAAGCAGCAGGAGGACGTTGCTGGGGGCATAGAAAACCACGAGGGTGACCAGCACGAGGGCCGTGAGCTTGGCGGCGTGGCAGTAGCGGCTGCCCCCGCGCAGGAGGACGCGCAGCACCGCGCCCGAGCTCAGCGCCAGCAGCAGCAGCGGCAGCAGGAAGGCGCAGGCGATCAGCACCACGAAATAATAAAAGTAGAACTCGTCGTCCTCGTGCCGGGGCAGGACGTCGTGGCACAGCGTGAGGCCTGCCCCGAGCAGGGGGTAGGCCTGCTGCTGCAGGGTCAGGGGCAGCGTCAGGGCAGCGGCGCAGAGCCAGACGGCAGCGCAGGTGCCGGCGGCCAAGGTGGGAGTGCGGAAAGCACGGGAGGAGAAGGGGTGGGCCACGGCCAGGTAGCGATCCACGCTGATGCAGGTGAGCAGCAGCACGGAGCAGTACATGTTCCCGTAGAAGAGAGCCGTGGTGAGGCGGCACAGCCCTTCCCCGAAGGGCCAGTGGTTGCCCAGGAAGTAGTAGGAGATCTTGAAGGGCAGCACGGAGACGAGCAGCAGGTCGGCAGCGGCCAGGTTCATCAGGAACACGGTGGAGGCGAGGCGCTCGGCCCTGGTGGCCAGCACCCAGAGGGCCAGCGCGTTGGCCGGCAGCCCCAGCAGGAACACCAGGCTGTAGAGGCAGGGGATGAGGAGCACGGTGATGGCACTGCCCAGCTGGGCACGCGTGGCCTCGGGGATCAGCAGGTAGGTGACGTTGTTGACCGTGGTCTGGTCCCCCGGGATGGCTCGGGGACACGGGGTGACCTCTGGTGTGGTGGCCTGCTCGCTGGTGCTGTTCTGAGAGTAGTCTGTGAGAGGAAGGCAGCCTGTTGTTCAGCCTGTTGTTCAGCCTGTTGTTCAGCCTGTTGCTCACTCAGCAGGGCTGGCTCTGTGGAGGCTGCGCACACAGCTCACCCCAAAGGCTGCCCTTTATCTTTTCTGTTGAGGTCCCTACAACTGGGAACATTCTGGAAAGGAATGTTCTGTTGTGTGATGGGCAGAAAAATCTGGCTGGCAGAGTTACGTGTGCAGGAGCCACCCTCAGCCACCTTTCTAAGAACATCCCTGATTCCTTCACCCTGTGGTTTCCCACAGCTCACAATGGACTGTGATGTTCTACAGCCATCAGCAGGCCTGGGAATCCAGAGAGAAATTCCTCTGTACAGCCATGAACAGGCCTGGGAATCCAGAGAGAAATGCCTCTGCACAGCCATGAACANTGCCCAGCTGGGCACGCGTGGCCTCGGGGATCAGCAGGTAGGTGACGTTGTTGACCGTGGTCTGGTCCCCCGGGATGGCTCGGGGACACGGGGTGACCTCTGGTGTGGTGGCCTGCTCGCTGGTGCTGTTCTGAGAGTAGTCTGTGAGAGGAAGGCAGCCTGTTGTTCAGCCTGTTGTTCAGCCTGTTGTTCAGCCTGTTGCTCACTCAGCAGGGCTGGCTCTGTGGAGGCTGCGCACACAGCTCACCCCAAAGGCTGCCCTTTATCTTTTCTGTTGAGGTCCCTACAACTGGGAACATTCTGGAAAGGAATGTTCTGTTGTGTGATGGGCAGAAAAATCTGGCTGGCAGAGTTACGTGTGCAGGAGCCACCTTTCTAAGAACATCCCTGATTCCTTCATCCTGTGGTTTCCCACAGCTCACAATGGACTGTGATGTTCTACAGCCATCAGCAGGCCTGGGAATCCAGAGAGAAATTCCTCTGTACAGCCATGAACAGGCCTGGGAATCCAGAGAGAAATGCCTCTGCACAGCCATGAACAGGCCTGGGAATCCAGAGAGAAATGCCTCTGCACAGCCATGAACAGGCCTGGGAATCCAGAGAACAATTCCTCTGCCAGGTTTTCACAACAATCCAAAGTTCTGGAGCCACTCCAGTGTAAAGTTGTGGCTCTGGGTGTATGATTAGCTAAAGATTTCGTTTTTGAGTTCTTTTTGGTTTGCTACTCCTCTATTTTTCCTTTCTCTTTCTAGTTTCTTCCACCCCAGCTTCTTTCTCTGCTGTATCACCTCTGTCAAACTCCTGCTTCAACAAGAGCCCACATGAAGCTCTATCAGAGCATCCTCCCATAATGAACTCATTAAAAAATGAGTTTTCAGGGATCTTACAAAGGTCCCAAATACCCAGCACTTTAACAAGCAGCAGCTTTGCACCCAAGGCACACACTCACCGTCGTAGTCCGAGGCCAGGCAGAGTCCCCAGAAGGCACAGCAGAGCAGGAGCCGCCTGTTCCCAAGGGTCCCCATGCCGCTGCAGGGTCTGGTGTCACACCACGGTGCCAGGGCTGTGTGGGAGCAGCAGCACAGGAACCCTGCTTATGCATTTCCTCCTGCTGGTCCTTAACTCTCGGAAGCAAGGGGGCTGATCCCGGGCGGGATGAGGGATGGAGGGGCTGTCACCACTGCCCGAGCTCAGGCTGGACAACCCCAGCGTCAGAGTGGGACTGGGAGGGGCTTATTTATCCAGGCCCGAAGGGTTTCAGGGCTGCACTTCATCCTCAGCTGTGAGATGATGGCTCAAGTGACTCATCTGGGTCTCCTTCCTGCTCTGGAATGTTCCTGGAAATAACAAATGTGGTCGGGTTTGCTGCAGTCTGCACATCAACAGAACCCACGCACCTCTGCCCACGGAAATGCTGAGCATCCTCCCACTACAGAGACCTGAGTGGCTCTGTGGGTGAGCTGTGGTCTTTTCCTAAAGCCTGAGTCACGACATTTTCTGGGACTACAAACAGGGGGATATCCCAGCTAGCAGAGCTGCAGGCCACACAGATCTCCCAGTGATTCCTGCAGCCTCGTGTTCTGGCAGTGGAAGGTTTTTAGTGTCAGCCTTGCAGCCTCCAGATCAGGCTGGGCCCTTCAGAGTTCCCTTTTATTCCTGCTCCTGCTTCCTGGCTAAACAGCACCAAGCTCCTGCACCTTCTTGATTTTACTGCAGAGGATGGTTAAAAGCCCTCTGGGTTGGAGCTCCTTGCACTTGAAAGCAGCAGCAGGAGCACCATGACACACCAAGGATGAGTGGCAAAGAGAGGGAGATGCTTTCCTTCCTCTGATAAACCACTGGGACGGGGAGAGCAGCTCCATGCAGCAGGAAAGGGGCCTGCAAAGGGCATGCAGGAAGTCTCTGCTGTTGGGGAGATAATGGGGAGTTCCAGCCACTCCTGCCCCACAAAAAACTGCCTTTTCCCAGAGCTGAGCAGTCCCACCCTGCACAATCCCCATGCTGCCTGGGATAAGGACTCTGAGCAGCACATGGAGCTGCTGGTTGTGCCCAGAGGACAACCCAGATGATGCTGTAACAGGGACTGGCAGAGGTTAACTGAGCCTTAAGATCCTTTGCTGCCAGGTCCCCCCTGCTCTAACCCCCAGAGCAGGTCCCTTCTGTGCTCTGCTCTGCACAGCAGCTCTGGGAAGCTCCCAAATCCTCTCCTATCTCCCAGGTCAGAGCCCCAGCGTGGCCCTGGCCATCATGTACATGGGCCAGTGGGACAGGAGGTGGTGGCTGGAGAGAGTGCTGGGCTTTGGGCTGTTCTCTGCAGTCCTTGCCTGGCTCTGCAGGGAAGGAAGGACAGGAGCTGGAGCCCAGGCAGTAGGAACTGTAAATTTGGTTTGGCAACCTGAGGAGCAGCTCGTTTCTTCCTCCTTGCCGCATGAATGGCTTCTTCTGTGAAGGTTGCAAATCTGAGCCTGGCTGCTGTTTGATGAGATTCTTCTATTCCAAGGAGAAAATGATCCTATTTCCTTTGCTTTCACCATATTCCCACATCCTTGTGCCGAGCGTGTCAAGAGGTGGGGTTCTGCTGGCAGGGAGGGGAAGATGCAATGTTAGATGTTTTGCTTTTGTGATTCTCTCAGGATTTATGAACCATTGCAGAATGACTCATGTGGCCACATATTTTCCATGCCTCAACCAGGATCCTTTCCATGCTCTGTATGCAAAAAATTAGCCATAATCAGGTTCAGATAGTGTGCAAATCACAGCCCTGCTTCCTATGGGCAGTCTCTGGAGTGGGGCAGAGAGGGGTTACTCATCTCTGTATCCTTCATTTTTCAGATGCTGTGTGATCTTTAGTGACTGCCTTAGATGCAGAACAGCTTGCCTGAAAATTCTAATGCCAAAGGTTTGTCAGGGCTTGTTAACATCTCTTTAAGTCGTGTGATCCCTGCCCTGTGGGGTAACAATTTGGTTTTAAAGTAATTCATTGTGCAATAGATCATCTCCTGGGAGCAGGGGCTCTTTGATTCTGTGGCTCTGAACCCAAAATATGTAATGCTGGAAATGGGGCTGGGGATTTCAGAGCTCAGAGGGAGGGTATAGACACCACCTGGCCTGTCCCATACATCTTGGAGGTTTGGAAGAGCAAACTGTGGTGGGTAAAGGATGGGATTCACTGTTGCTGCTCCATTCCAGTGGCTCCAGAGGGTTCCTGAGCAGCAGCTGGGAGCTGTCTCTGCAGACTCTGCACATACAAGGTGCCCTCAAATCTCAGACACTGTCAGGTCCCCTCCTTCTCCCTGGGCCAGCCTGAGACTCTCCATGGCTCCAGGGAATCCCCTCCTGTCCCTCAGCTCTCCTGCTCCTCTGGGATCCCACCCAATCTCTTCCCTGGCTGATCCCAGACATTCTGCTCAGCCTCACGCTGCTGCAGCACTCCTGAGTGAGGTTTTTCACATCTGCTCTTCTGCTTGCTGGCAGTTCTCACTTCACACCATAAAAGCCCATGTGAAGATATTTTCCAGGAATATTTGAAGCTTATTAACACCCCTACAACTCACTGTTCTGGAATAGCTTTTTGGGGGCCTTTCTCAGCAAGATAGTGACACTGGGGTGAGGGCTACCTGGACACAGCCATCATCATCATCATCATCATTCCTTTTCAGCATCAGGACCCTTTGGATTCATTCTTTAGCACAGGTTAGGAGTTGCTAGACTTTAATTTAGTCTTTAAATTGAATTAGTTAGTTCTAATCCAGAGGAATGGCTAAAACATGAAGAAAACCTCAGTTTGTGTTTGCACACAGTTCCAGACTCTCTCACTGGTTCACAGCCCCGACCCTCCCAGTGTATCCCTGTGATGTGGAAACATATTTTAAAAGTCCAGGAATGTTAAATGTTGTATTCAGGTACTCCCTTTAGCAACTCTGAGTTTAACTGTGCAAACCATTTATCCCTATTCCATCCTGCAAACCTGAAGGATGTTTTTAAGCTGTTTGCTGTTGCCAGAGTTGTCCACTCGAGATCTCCAAGTGCTCTCATGTCACATCTGGCTGTCCCTCCCCTCAAGTGCAGGGAACATCCCCTTTGTGAGAGGGCCAGAAGATTTGTGCAAAGTGGGCTGTGTCCTCTGAGACCCCACCACCAGCATTTTAATCCAATTATTCCATGCAATCGATGCACCAGAGGATTGTTCTTGGGAGAACAAGAGTTTGCTTCCCTGTGAGGGAGCAGGGGCTGCACAGAGAGCAGAGCTGCCTTTTGTTATAGCAACGGAAGTGTTGGGGATGATGTAAAGGAGACTCCTATCAGCTCTGGGTCACATCACTACGGCTTAATTTGCAAAATCCACTCATTCATTTGTCGTGCAGAGCTCACAGGGAACACAGTTAAACATGTTATTACCCAGGAATTTGGGGAGGCTGAGGGAAAGGCGGGTGGAGGGTTATTTTCATGGTTGCAGTTGTGTTGTCTTAACCTGTAGCAGATGTGCTTGTGGGGTTGGGAACTGGAATCAGCCCCTTCTCTTGAGCCCTGCTTGTGTTCAGTGTGGGATTCCTGGGGCCAGGCCTGGGCTGGGCCTCACCTCTGGAAAAGGTGCTGCTAGGAAGGAACCAGGCTACAAGAAGTCACTGCCTGGCAGGACACAATTCCAGAGCTGGGAGGGACCCACAGGGATCAAATCCAGCCCCTGTCCCTGCCCAGCCACCCCAACAATGCCACCCTGGGCATCCCTGAGAGCGGTGGCCAAAGGCTCCTGGAGCTCTGGCAGCCTTGGGGCCGGGACCATTCCCTGGGGAGCCTGGGCAGTGCCCAGCACCCTCGGGGGGAAGAACCTTTCCCTGAGCTCCATGCCAAGCCCTGACACAGCTCCAGCCCTTCCAGTGTCTGCTTTTGAAACCTCTCTGGTGGAGCAACTGTGCCACCCCCTGGGCTCCCTGCTCCAGGAGAGGTTTTGGCAGCTCCCACGTGAGTGCAGCCCCAGCTCCTGCGTGGGATGTCTGCTTGCAGGAAATGTATTTCCCTTTTCTGTTAGTGAGTGCACTGCTCACACCCTCACACAGCACTTGCTGACACACAGCTGCATCAGCACACCCTGCAGCCTGTCCAGGAACTTCAACCTTTCCATTGCATTTTTCTACCATTTAAAATCCAGTTTTAGGCAAAAAGATAATCAATTCTGGGGGTCGTCACAAAGTTTAAATTAGTTGAAAAGAAACATAAAACAGTGAGCTGCAGACTTTTAAAATCAGTATTTTATTTTACTTGAATGTGCAAATAAATATAAAAAAAAAACTACATTCAAGGAGCTGGCAAAGCAATTACAAGCCCAAAAGCAAAGATCCTTCAAACAAATGGAAGAACAAACTCTTGACTCAAGGTCGTGCAGATACACAGCTGAAACCCTCAGACATGAACAAGCCCCTCTCAAACCTGCCTGATATTCCCTTCACATCCCTTGCTACTCTCAGCTTCGAGACAATAGCACTGGAAAGGGCAAAAGTCTTGCTTAATCAGTTCAGATTATAAATTAAGGTTTACAAAATAAGGATGCTTAAAAATACCTGAAGTACACTTAGAATGGGTTGATGGAACAGGATGGTGCCCACGTGTGTTGCCCACCTTGGTACACCCGGAATCAAATGCATTTTAAGCCACAAGTTGCCACCTATTTTCTAGTAAACAGTTTTCTGTATCATAAAACCATAAAATTTGGCACAATTGTCATCTCCACTGGGAGACAGCAGAGAGGTGAGCAGGACTGAGGTGTGTTTTGGTGAGCTGGCTGGAAGGGAAAGGGGGACACTGTGCTTTGCACTGGGCTTGCCCCCCTGCTCCCCCAGCCCTTGCAGAGCCACGTGGTCTCTTATCACTGCAATGAGGGCAGGGGAAGAACCATCAGATCATTTCAGGAACCAAAGTTCAGCAGAGACCCAGCTGAGGAGAATATGGGTTCTTGATGAAAAGTCTCTGCTGGCAGTGGTTGTGCAAGTGGCCACAAATGCCAGAGAGTGGCCTCCCTCCTTCCCTCCCACAGATTATTTTGCAAAAAAGACAAAGACTCAGGACAGTTTTCTATTAAATGTACCCCAAAGGCCAATTTTTCTACTGTCAAGTGAGACAATTGTGAAACCGAATGTCCTACAGTGGAAAGAACCCAGGACAAATCCTACAGGCTGCTCCTTAGGTCTGGCAGAAATCATAACCTAAAAATCAAAGCCACAGAAAGTTTCAGGGTGGGGGGGTTATTACCCCAAAAGCCAGGGAAAAGTTGGAAGCAAAGCTGAAAGGAGGCTGGGTATGCCTCAAAACGTTATTTTGTAACACACTCCATGGACAGCGTGCTTGCCCTTGGCCCCTGAAAAACAGGAGTGAAGTCACAGTGGGGCTGTGGGACAAACATGAGTAAATTTCCTTGATTTCTCACTAGATTAAGTCAGACGTAGTGTTCTGCACGGATCAGGGCAGGCTGTGTTAGGTTTCATGGCAAAAAAAGCTTCGATAGCAGTCCGGATGCTTCAGTGGAAAAGCTCTGGGATGGTTGTGGCTGGATCTCACCCTGCTCCTCGCAGATTTCCGTGTGTCCCTGCAAAGCCAGCGCCTGTGCTGAGCCAGCACCAACAGGAGAGTCCTGAGCTCAGCTGCCAGCCGTGCTCCGGGAGCTCCATCTGCCGATGTCACCCATGTGCTGCAGCCCCGCGGAGCGCCGGGGGCGGGCATGCACAGGGAAACGTCCAGCTCCGGAGCTGCCCACCAACATGCAAAACACAAACCCAAAAACCAGGCCAGACCTCGCAATGGACGTTCCTCCCCATGGATATTCTGGAAGGCAGAGTCTGCAGCAGGTCCTCAGCTCCCAGAGCAGCGCCGGCGGCAGGGGGATCTCGGGCCGGGCGTGGCTCCCATCCCAGCACCACAGCTCAGGGTTCTTCCCCTCAGTTCATGCTCCACAACACTTGATTGATGAGGGAGTGTCAGAGCCTTGAGTGCTGGCCATCCCCGTGTCAGTTTTGGCATTTTTCTCACCAGAGCACCAGGAACGAGAGTCAATTTTTGCCTTGTTGGTTCACAGGGATAACGAAGCCCTCCTGTGCTGGGGGCTCTCGGCCCTGCTGGCACTCCCAGGGTACAGTGAAGAACTCTGCAGGCTCCAAGACAGCACAAAGTCAGGAAGATAGGGAATATCAAACCCTTGGAAGTGGAAGCAGCTGCCAGCATCTGCTCAAACACCAGCCCAGCTCCACCTCTCCAACAAAGCCACTAGTGGTAGTTCACCCCCTCACTGAGCTGGTCAGCAGTGGCCTAAAGCCAGGAAACTACTACAAAGTGTGTGGCAATGCCAAGAGCCCCCTTCCCATAAAAGCTTTTAAAAGTCTCTTCACGATGGCTGGAGGATTACACTGCAAGGAGACAAGTCTATGCCATATGGAAAATACATGATAATCCAAAGTAAAATGCTGTTTGGATAAATATCATTAATACATACATTGCATTCCCACCACTATTCTCATGGCAAATGTGCTTCACCAGCAAAGCTGTGCCCTGTCTGGGTGCTCAGGGTGAAGCAGGACGGCGGCTGTACTGGACTCTGTATCTGTTCACTGGCACCCCGTGGACATTCACTGTCTCACAGGTGGTTTTGCAGGGCACCATCTCCTCATCCTCATCCCCCATCAGCCAGTCTTGAACCACATCCACGGCCTCCATGGACACGTTCTCCTCCAGCCACCGGTTGTGCCACTCCTCGAACTGCTGGTGATGCTTCAGCAGCACCACAGGCTGGACCTGGGAGCAGGGCAGTAAAGATCACTAAAAGGTTCCTGAGGGAAAAGCCAAAGCCCTCAGCTCTACCTGAGATGTGCAATGTTTTGGGAACAACACAAACGGAAACAGGAAACCACAGACCGTGTAACCGTCCCTATTTCCTAATGTTTGCCACTCCCACTTAAAATTTGCATGTAAAGAAAATGCTGCTAAGCCAATCCAAAGTACAGAGCATTTACCAGCTCTCCTCCATGGTACACCCAAAACAGTAGTAACTTTTGGGTGTAGCCTGCAGGAATTCAGCCACAAGAATTATTGGTACCTGCGTTTTGGCTGCCACCCCCAACCTCTGCTACTGCCCGGGCTGCAGAGGGAACAAAAGGCAGATAGATGTACCTGCTTGGCTCTGCAGAGAGCTCCCCTCCTGTACATGTAATCCTCAGAGTTCATGATGAACATCATCTTGTGGGTGTTGAGCTTGAAGCGACAGTCGACGTTGCAGGCGCTCTCCACCCCGATCAGCCGCTTCCAGGAGCTCTTGACCTCGCTGCGCAGGGCCCTCACCTGCTTGCACTGCCACTTGCGAAACTTCTTCAGGTTTCTGGAGCAAAACAAGGATGACAAAGCATGTGTCACACCTGCTGAACTGCTCTCCTCAGCTGACAGGGCTCACAGCACAAGTATGGAACTTGTATTTGCACGTTTCGTTTTTCAGGCTCTCTCCAGGATCTTCCTCCGTATCCTCTGACAAATATTTAGTGAAATGGGAACAAAGTAGACCCAGAATCCCATCCAGAATCCATCCTGCTCCATTCCAAACATGGTTCCATGAACAAACCTCAGTGCAGTGGTCATAAACTTCTCTTTCAGCAGTCCCGTGCAGCTGACTGGCCTGGAGCAGCCCCTCAAAGGTGAATGCATTTCCCCAGGGCTGGCACATCACCCAAGCCCACTGGCACACGGGCAGGGAGGAGGCAGCAGCAGCTGCTGCAGGTGTGGCTCAGGGCAGGGAGCAGCTCACCTTTGCAGAAAGACCGGTTTCAGGAGGAAGCCATCATTCTGGTTGTTGGGAGCTCCTTCCACCCCAACATACTGCTCCATGTAGTTTGCCAGGTGCTGCACAAGGGAGACCAGTTCCAGTGAGATTTCACTTCATCAGGACAAACATAACTGCAAAGAACCTGTTTATTTCCAAGCTGTTTATTCTGAGGCTGATTTATGTTAAAACTCTTTTGCTAATGCACCATTTTTGTCAATGGCCACAGCCCCACATGTCATCTGCCCACCTCCCAGGCAAACTTGTGCTCCTGGCAAAGCCTCACAGTTTGGAACAAGAAAGTAGGGAAAGCATTCTCAGACATCTCCTTTGTGGTACACAGACTCCATGGTCACTGTGGTATTACCTGGACCTCCACAGGGTCTTCTGTCTGGGTTTCTTCTGTATCCAGCAGCTCAATGGTCATGATCACCTGTCCCTTCCTCTGGAGAAACATGACCTGTGATAAAGTTACAGAAAATATTTGCCACAGGGGTTCACAATAAAATGCTGCATATTCATAAGTCATTTGGACAACAAACAGAAGCTAGAAGAGAAGCAGCAGGGCTTCTCAGTGAGCCACAATGTCCTCTCACTGTCTGTGCTCTGATTTTGGTACCTTCTCTCCATATTGCTCACTCTCTCACCTTGGAGCTTCCAAACCCACTTCTCCAAGGTGAAGTGCCACCTGGGAGATTTTCTGAAGTTCTTCAGTGATTTTGTGAAGTTCCCTGGCAGCAAGGGCTTACCTTGAAGCAGTTCTCATCTGCCATGCACCGTTCAGCCTTCCACTGGTAGCTGGTCTCCTTGGCTGCCCGGACACAGCGGGATGACAAATTACCCCCAGCAGCTCCTCGCTTCCTCTCGTTCAGGTAGAGCTCAACCACCTTCAAGCAGATGTCATCGCTCACTAGATGGTGAAGCTTCCATTAAAAAAGGGGGAATTCAGTCAGCAAGCTTGGGCCAAGAGTTAACCTTAGTGTGCCATGAAAGGAATGTAAAACTCAGCACGGCATCACATTCAGCTGAAGCAGCAAACTCCAGAGACTTCCCACATTTCACTTTTTCTCATGACTTTGCAATAAAAGGAAGAAAGGAGAGTGAGAGGCTGATGTACCTTAACTAGAAAACTACAGCTGGAAGACAGATTTGAGTAAGAAGGATCTGACATTTTTTGTGCTGCCTTAGATGCATTTTGAGCATGGCAGAATTTTGAGAAGACTGAAACTCAAAAAACATTGGGAAACGCCAGAAGGAGTAAATCCCCTAAGGTGGTCCCTGTATGGATACGGAATTCTCTCACTAAATTTCTGCTGGGGCGTTTATCAGATAGAACTTTCCTCTGGATTTGCTCTGAGCTCAGTGCCCCGTTGCNGACCAAGAAACAGAGAGTCCTGCTTGTTCTTCATCCCTGGCACAGAACTCACGAGAGGGAACCTCCTCCAAGGGCCCTGGGGGCGGGTTCCCAGCCGTGTGGGGTCCCACCAGAAAAAAAGAACCCCGCACTGCAGGGCAGTGGGAGAAGCCTGGCTGTGTGTGAGGGGTGATGAGCAGCCCCAGCCCAGCCCAGCCCTCACCTGGCGCACGATGTTCTGCACCAGCTTGTCCATGGTGAAGCCGATGTAGGCGTGGATGGTGAACATCTCCCGCAGGGTGTCCTCGTACTGCGTGGGGTCGATGTTCCCGTCCAGCAGGCTCCTCACCATGTCCAGGAAAGCTGGGTAGTACTCCTCCAGCTCCACCTCACCTGGCCAGGGGAAAGTGAATTCATTCCACACACAGAAGGGGCAGAGTGAAGTCAAGCAGTGCAAGAGGCAGCACTGCTCAAGAACCACGAAACCCAGTGTAGAGAGTGACATTACAGACGGGCAGCTCCCTGCCAGGTGTCCTGACAGGCTGGGACAGTTTCCCTCATGCACTTCCAGGCCTGCCCTGGGCAATAACTATTTCTTTGTGGGGCTATTTACATTGTAAATCAAAGTAACGGATTCCTACAAGGAGGCACCTGAGAACACCTGAGCACAGTAGGCTGGCAGGAAGTCCCTGTGAAGCAGCCTGTGACACACTGACTGCCCTGCTGAAGGAGCTGTGGCCACAACTCACCAATACAGCAGAGGATTGCACCTCCACACCCCTCACAGAGCTGCCTGCTGGCCCCAGTGACTCAGACATACCCAATGGAGCACTGGCACCCAGGGCATTAAGAGTGAACTAAGCCCTGCATTATTCTTACTTGGTTGTTTCAGTCTTAGCTCCATGGCTGGATCATTGGTTTTTTCTTTCCTCCCTTCACAGAGGAGCTTCTCTCTCTCCTTCTCAGTCCGATATTCCAGAAGTTGCTTCTGGGCCTGGCGATAAATCTTTAGGAGCCTGGAGCACAGAGTCTGGTGAAGGCGCAGGAAGAAATACCAATTATTATTGACAAAGAAGAGGCTGTAAACATCATCCAGGGTGTTGTGGGGCTCAGCAGCTGTAACATCACAGAAGGTTGCTTTGGTCTCCAAAGGACTGCTTGGAGGCCCAGGTAGGTGTTTTTTCCGCAGCTCAGGAGTATCCAGGTTCTGCCCTTGGTGGTTTTCTCTGTCCTCGTCTGTTGACTCCTCAGAAATGTTGTGTTCAGGTGGCTGAGAGAAGAACAGCTCAGGTATGAAGTGATGCACAATCTGCCTGATGGTTGCCTGATCCTCCTTTTGGATGGTGGGCTGCCTTTTCACGTAATAGCTGATAAGAGATGCTGCATCTTCCAAAATCTGCTTGTCTTCATAGATGAAGATAAGATGAGGCTCGTTCGTGGATGAACTCCTCCCCTCTGAATGCTGCTCCTGATGCTGTAATCAAGAGACAAACAGATAAAGATCCTTCCAACCCATGCTCAAGAGCCATTCCTGCCAGGAGGAATAAGCCAGTATTAACACTGTGCTTGGGACAGCTGTTTTTGACCCGATTTCCAAACACTTCCACATGGTCCCTGGTGCTATGGACACATTTGAGTCATGCTACCAAGGGAGGGAATGGAGGAGGGGTCATTCCCTGTCACACCCACCTCGTCATAGACACTCTCAATTTCATTCAGCAAGCTCTTGGAGCGCAGAGCTTTGGTGTCATTCTGCTTGAAGTTGACAGCCTGGTGGTCCAGGGATTTCAAATAGGCCTTCTCATACTGCTCCCTCCAGATCTTGTTGAAGCCCTGCTGGGCCTCCCTCCACTCTTCCTCTTTTGCTTTCAATCTGCATAAATGAACAGTCTACATCAGTTCAGAGAGACAGGCACAGAAACACACCCAAAACACTTTAATGTAGCCAACTGTGGTGCAGCAAGAAGTTTTCACTGGAACACTGGAATTGGTTCCTGGAAGCAATAAACAAATTTGAGAAAGCACCACCAGTGATGACGAGTTGAAACAACACCTACAGAATCACAAAACCATTTAGGTTGGAAAAGACCTCTGAGATCATCAAGTCCAACCTTTGACCAATCACTGCTTTGTCAACCAGACCAGACCAGAGCACCAAGTGCCACGTCCAGCTGGTTTTTGAACACCTCCAGGGACGGAGACTCCACCACCTCCCTGGGCACCCCCTTCCAACATTTAACCACTCTTTCTGTGAAGAAATTCCCTGATGTCCAACCAGAACTTCCAGCAGCACAGCCTGAGGCTATGTCCTGATGTTTTGTTGTTTAATAATGCTTTAAAAATCCTTCTTCAGCTTCTTAAAGAACACAGCACAATGGGAATTACCTCTTAAGAACCACAGGGACAGCAGTGACTGGGTTTTTCTTCAGACTCTCGATGATCTCTGGTGCTTTGTCCCCATAGATGCGATAGATGGCCCGGCGCTGGATCACTTCTGAGGTTCCCCCCAAACAATCATCCAGGCGGAACTTCTCCTGGTCCTCCTGGCTCAGGCGGGACAGTTTCTTCTGCACGCTCTCCAGCACACGGATTGTGGCTAAATTGGTCTCCAGGACAACATCCAGCTGTGGAGCGTTCCCAGAAAACAGTGTCAGAACAGGCACAGCAGGAACACGGAGAGCAGCAGCAGCCCAGGTTTGTGGAAGGTGTTCAAGCCCCATGGGGTGGAGCCAGGAAGCAGCAGGAAGGTTTTTACTGGAAAATAGACCTCTGCCAGCTCTCCCAAAGGTCACATGCAATTTAGACCTGGACTCATGCCTAGGAAGAACTATTAGACTTCAAGCACAATACACCGAACTCCATCTCAAACCAACAAACACCAACAGAACTTTCAGGAACTGGCCACTAATTAATGCAGCAAAATCCAGAGGTGTTGCTTTCTGAGGGAGCAGAAAGGGAGCTCAGCAGCAGAGGTACCTCAAAGCGCTCGTCCTCGCAGCGGTGCAGCTGCTCCTCATATGGAGTCTTCTTGGAGCTGACAAAAGTGGAGTCTTCAGACCAGGATGGAAACGAAACCCAGGTATCATTTAACACCTGCAACAGTGCAGAGACACGACATTGAGCAAGGCCTTGTGAGCCCAGAGCTGTTCCCATGGGGTTTTCTCTCTTGTCTTTTTGCATAGTTCTTCCCTGAGATTCTGTAGGACATTCCAGACCTAATTCCCAGGTCACTGCTCCCTAGATGTGTGGAAATGCCAGGGCCCTGCTCAGAAAACTCAGTAACACCTTCACTATCACCTCAGAAATCACGCTGCAGTGATCAGCAGCTGTAAATAAAGGAGACAGAGCTCCCCACAACAGCGGGAATGGTGCCTCAGGCACTGCCTCATGGGGCTCCTCCAGAGAAAAATTGTTCCCAAAGGCTATACTGGCCCACTGCTAGAAAATTAATTCCAGGCTATTTAATATTCTTTTCTGCCTATAGGAATAAATTTCTGTCTGCACGCAGATTCAAAAGGTATTAGAGATGTTATTTGAGACAGGTTTAGATAAAATTGGTGAAATGTGGGTATTATTTCAATAAATTGGCTGAATAAATTGAATTAGCACTGAAAAGGGGACTCCACATGCAGCAGCTGTGGCACAAACCGCCCCACTCCAATTTTTATGTGTGTTCAGGGATTGAACAACCTGATCCCAGAGTACCTCCTTGCAAATGGCTGTTCTCCCACTGCACTTTGGCTGCTGGTAGGTTTTTGGGAGAGCCCTGTAACTGGATCCGATGCGTTTGCAGGAAGCGTAATCGATTTCCCGGCTCATTCCATCCCCGGAGCGCTCGCTCAGCGGAGAAGCAAAGGAAAGCTCTTTCACCCCAAGGAAAGACTTGAACTGTGCAAAGAGTTCTGGGAATTTCCTTCAAAAACACAAGTATTTTGTTATTTCACTGTGACAGTTTTAGGGTGGTTAATGTGTGTCATAAAAGGGAGGCAGAAATACCTAAACAAACTGAGCATCGCAGGGAGAAATCTTTCAGCAACATTTCACCTCTGTTATCATTCTCTCTGAATTGCTCTAGGGTTTGGTTTTTTGTTTTTTTTACTTAAGGTAGGAAAATTATTTCCCTTCACCACACAAACACTCCCCTTAAGTGCCTGAGGAGAAACTGATCCTTGCCATTTGACTCTCCCTCCTCTGCTGCAAGCCAAACAGCTCAGGAGGCTCACAGCAGAGCTGGAGCTATTTATGCTTCTCACAGCCCTGTTCTCAGATTTCACATTTATACCTTTATTACACTTTGAGATATCAAACAGGGAGTGTGAACAGACAGGAAAATATCTTCCTCACAATGCTCGTTTAGAGCTGTATAAATAAATTTAAAGGTTCAGATTTTATTACTCCTCACTTTGGATTAACCTTCCATTTCTTGTGTGCTACCCAGGAGATACTTCTAAATTAAACAGAAAACTTCTGTAACAAAGTTCACAATGTGCCCAAAAAATAACAGAGTAGAACTTACAAAGCAAAGGGCAGAGAGGTAAGTTAGTAACTTACCCTAAAAAGGGTGTAACAAGCTGAAGCAACTCAGAGCCAGAGACCAACTCCTGGTTGAAGAGAGCAATGCAACGGAGAAAATTTTCATAGACCTCTTGACTCTTGAGCACCCTGCGCACCTGCAGCAGTTTGGAGAGATGATCACAGCACCTGAATGCCACTTGTGTTTAGAAAACTATTCATTATCAGTCTATTCATCCTCCAAACCCACCTACTTAAATTTTTGTCGGTCTTTCTCTACCCCTTGAAAAGTCAGGGAATGTCTTAAGTGCTGACACGTAAATTGCACAGAAAACCAACCAATTAACAACCACATAAAAGGCTGAAGATAGTCCAGAGAATGTGAGAAAAGGACAAATACTGACCTTGTCAAAGAAGGAAAACTCTTGCAGTGTCCCATATTTCCCCACTGTCGCGACTGACAGATCTTTGGTACCTCGCAGCTTCATTTTCTTCTGTTAAAAGAACAAGCAGTTATATTTAAAATGTTGTGACTCAAATGCCATCAAATTCCACTCTGTTGACACAGAACAGCTCCCTGCAAAGGCTGAGACCCTGTATTTCCCCAGCAGTGATCTGGCATTGCTGTGTCACGTCCTCACAGCAATCTCTGTCAAATGTCTCCCAGCTAAGAAGAAACAACAAAAAAAGAGAATCACTTGAGATTCTGCATAGAAGCAATAAATTGTCCCCTTCCAGGGCCAATACTTAGTACAGAAGCTTGTGATATTTTGTATCAAACATGTTACCACACACATTTATGCATGCATTAAAAATTCCCATTTTCTACAGCAATTAAAATAACTCAAAATTTTGTTTCTCATACACCTACATACATCAAAGACACTACTCAGTGTGTCTTTACACACTTCATCTCTGCAATTACTAAGCACAAGTAATATGAGGATATTCTAAGCTTTTACTTGCTGAAAGATACCTTTGCTGGGCCAGAAACAGGACGCAGCAGCAGTGGCCTGGATCGCTTCTTGCTGTGCTCCAGATTCTTCTCATGCTCAGTTTTCTGGACACTGTTCACTTCACATGGTCCATTTCCTGTGAACTGAAGTAAATAAATAATGATTTCAACATTCTCCTCTCAAACAGAATCCTAACAGGACACTGAGCACGTGGTTAAGTCACCTGTTCTGAGAAAATCCAAACAATGAAGAGGAGCAATGTTCATTACTGGCTGTATGATTTTCCATGTTTTGCATATTCTACATGCAGACAGAGCATTCAATATCCTGCCCTGCTCTCAGCACGTACCAAAGACCTTTTTGCCTCTGGGAGGAACTGTCCAAACTCTGAGAGCAGATCCTCCTGTCCCCGGAACAGATTGGCCACTTCAGTGAACACCTCCTCCTCTGACATGCCCCGGAAGGGTCGGCCCTTGGTGTTCAGCTGCTCTTTCTGAAAAGATACACACAGATGTTCAACGGAGTCAAAAGATACCTCACTCTGCCAGAAAACTCACCCTGAGCCAAAACCACTAATGCCACTTGAAAGGACTCTGAGCCAGCCCCAGGTTCTTACAGGGCCTCCTTTCACACACAGGATCACAAAATCAACTGAAGGTGAGTAAAGACAGGTCTGGCTACAATCTCTTTACAGTTTGCAAAGTTCCACAGTTTTCACACTTTTTGTCATTTCTGTGAGTCTGTTGCATAAAGACAAGTCCTTGGGAACTCTAAGTCTGTTCAGCAGGCAGAGAATAAATTTGACAACCACAACTCCAACAGCTCCAGTGCCAACCCACCGCCTCTTCCACAGAAGACTTTTTACCTGGTAAGTGTGAAGAATTTCTAGAAAGGATCTGTAAATCTCTGGATGGTCAAGGAAACGTGTTTTGATCTTATTCACGTAACTGATGGCATTATTGAACTCCACAGAATCAGATTCCAGGGGAATTTGGGATTTATCTTCTTTGTAGGGAAGCTGCTGCCGAAACTCCTCGGAGCAGTCGCTGTGGTTGTGGGAGTTCTCCTGGGAGTAGTGCAAGACCAGCCCACTGCCAGGGAGAGTGCTGGGAACAGGCTCTGGGGGCACCTGGGGGCACAGGACACACGAGATGTGTTGGAAAAAGATCAAGGACCAGCTCAACAACAACCCAGCAGCAGTGCTGGCAAGGTCTCCAGCTGAAAAATATTGTCACGTGAAGAAGGAAGAAAAAGTATTTCAGTCACCAATCAATTTCCCTACCTGGTTTATTAACTCAGTTTAAAAAATTCCTGAAGTTCTCCCTGGTGTAGGAACCACCTGACTTGTGACTATCACAGCCTTATTGGGCTCACCTGAGAGGCTGCACCAAACACCTCCCACTGCAGGTTCTGCTACCACTGGTTATTGCAGAGGAGCTGCCAGTTTTAAGGGGCATATTAAACGTAAGGCCCTTACAGGTGTTAATTCCTAAGCAACAGAGAGATCTGAGGGAGCTGAGATTTAAAAGGTAGTTCCTGCTGCTAACTGGAGTTAAATCACAAGTTTATCAGCAGAATTCAGTTTATGGCTCTATTTCAGCTCCACAACCACATAATAACAACAAAAAACAAACAGGGGCAACATCCATCTGTATCCCAGCAAGTGTGTTTCACACCAACAGTACCTGATGGGGATTCCACAATCTTAAAGACTTTTCCCAACATAAACAATTTAATGATTTCACAGTTCTTTTGCCTGTTGCCTAAACAAGTTTCCTGGTTTTTCAGTGGAAGACTGGAAGTGCAATTCTTCCAGGATCACCCTTGAAATTTGCCACTATCCACAATCCATATTGGGAACCCATTTAACAAAGTCAAGCCAATTACAATTTCAGTTTCCAAACATGACTGAAATATTTGGTGTTGAAGTTGTGTTTCCATGCAGAATCATCATTCCTGTGAAAGTCAAACTACCTGGTTTGAGAATAAATTGGGAGTTGGAACGAGGTGATCTTTAAGGTCCCTTCCAATCCAAAGCACTCTATGATTCTTTGAATAAACATTTAAATTTATATTACATCCATTACCAAGGGCTTTGAAAACCATCTAAAAATGTCAGCAACGTGCACTACACATAAATCTCCACAGCCTAAACTGTGCAGACGTGTCCAGTGACACATGGAACAGTTTATTTAGAGAATAAGAGCTCTGTGACCTACCTGACTATTCAAAGGTGACTGTATACTTAACTTCCCGTTCTTTGGAATTTCTATCCTGTAGCCCAGAGGAAGAAATGCATTGAATCCTACAATGAGGTCGGGATGCTCGTGGAAAAGCTGAGAAACACGTCGGATGACTCCAGGTGTGTCAATGCTAAAATTGAGAGGGGTTTGTTACTTTTATCCAAATCAGAAACACAAATTAAGCCCAGAAAAACCCCAGAGAAATGTGAAGTATCAGGTAACTTAGGGATGGAATTCTTAAAAAAAAAATTAGCCCAATTAGAGGGAATGACCACTGCAGCCTTGCCCTGGGAATGTTTTCCATGGAGAGGAGAGATGAATGTGCAGGTTGGCAAAGAGGCAGGACAGCCACCACCTCCAGGGCTGGCAGGTCACAGGTTCTGCTCAGGCTGCTTCACTTATTTCCAGGATCTGCGCTTCAGAGTGAAAAGAAAAAGCAGATTTCCCCTGTCCTATGGATTTCACCTCTGGAAAATTATGGGATGGGCAGAAGTACTCCAGCTTCACATGACTGCACCACTGGGAGACAGGGCAGTGAGTGTGCAGAGGGGAAATGATGGGGTGAAGGCTGGGGGGCTCTGCACAGGCAGAGAGACCCCACAAAGGCTGAGACCTGAGGGAATGGCTGGAGCTGTGTCAGGGCTTGGCATGGAGCTCAGGGAAAGGTTCTTCCCCCTGAGGGTGCTGGGCACTGCCCAGGCTCCCCAGGGAATGGTCCCGGCCCCAAGGCTGCCAGAGCTCCAGGAGCCTTTGGCCACCGCTCTCAGGGATGCCCAGGGTGGCATTGTTGGGGTGGCTGGGCAGGGACAGGGGCTGCACTGGTCATCCCTGAGGGTCCCTTCCAGCTCAGGATATCCTGATTCTGTGAAAGGCTGAGGAGCTCCCTGGAACACCCTGGGGTGCAGGACCTTGGCTTTACCTCTGGCTCTTGAACTCCTTCATGATCTCCAGGAAGCCGTTGTAGGTGGCAGGGTCGCTGCCAAAGCGGATTTTCACCTGGTCCAGGTAGGAAAGGGCATCCTCCACCTGTGGGGTGAGAACTGGCTGAGGCCCAGGCAGGGGGAACAGGCCCTGGAGCCCCCCATGGTCCCAGATTTGGGGCAGGGGCACCTCAAGACACTGGAGGGGGTGGGAGCTGGCCCCGGGGGAGCCCCGCAGCACCGGGGAAGGGCACTCGGTAACGGGTGAGGAGGGCAGGCCCCGGTGGGCTTCCCGTGCTGAGGGGTGTCAAGGCACGGAGGGGGCACGGTACCGGGGAGCCGGGAACACGTCCCTGGGGAGGATGACCGCGGTACCNGATTGGCCACGCCCCGCGATAGGTCACGCCTCCGTACCGCCCACTCCGTTTGGCCCCGCCCATGTCAATCAGGCCACGCCTCAAATTGTGACAGACCACGCCCCCTTGCGGCGCTTCCGGCCGTTCGAGCGCCACGGCGGGAACGGCGCCTCAGGGAGCGCCTNCCGGGGAAACAGGACGCGGCCCCAGGGGACCCCACAGAACCAGCGGAGGAGGGCGGGGAAGCCCCCGGCGCGAGGGGGACAAGCCCCCGGGANGGAGGAGCCTCGGGGGGCTGCGGGAGCCTCAGGGGGCTGCGGGATCCCTGGGAGACTGGAGGAGCTGGGGGCTGAGGACTGGAACTGCCAGGGCTGGAGGAACCGCGTCTGGTGCTGCGGGGCTGAGGGAGCCGGGGGTGCTGGAGGGGCTCAGACGGGGCTGGAGGAGCTCAGGGGCGGCTGGGGAAGCCGGGGAGGGCTGGTGGGGCCCGAGGGGAGCTTGAGGAACGAGGACTGGGGAGCCCCAGGGTCTGGAAGAGCCGGGGGGTGTGGAGGAGCCGTGGTTGGAAGAGCCATGGGGGGCTTGGGGGAGCCCTGGGGAGCTCTTCTCTGGTATGTACTGAGCTCAAGGGTTGCTCTGCGGTAGCAGGATAAATGTGGGTTTAAAATATGCCCTTTCCCCCTGCGGTCCCTGTCAGCCGGCAATTTGAACTCAGTAAAACTGAGTTACATGAAGAGCAAGGGGGAAAGGGGGGAAAAATAAGCTATGCAGCTTGTTTTTCCTTAAAGCATTACCGATGATTTGCATAATAGGAAAGTGCAGAAGGCTTTCTTGCTTTGCCTTTAAACTTGCTGCAGGTATTTGAACCCAGAATATTTTTTTCTATGTTGTGCTGGAATATTCCAGCTGTTTGCATCTTCCAGGCAGGATGCTCACACACTGCCTCTGGATTTGATATTCCATCCCCTGTTCTGATACTTCACAAACTGCTGCCCTGTGACCCAAGGATGCCACAGGCCTGTTTAGTACAGGATGGGTTAAATTAATACAAACTTCCTCTTTCACAGGTACTCACTGCTTTCAACATCCCAGACTGTGATGGATTGATTCAGTGACCCAGCATACAAGTATTTATCATCTTTGGAGAAGCAGGCACTGCAAAGGCCTTTCAGGAGAGATGTGGGCTGAAAATGGCATTAGATTGTTGTGCTGGTAAATACAGGGTGAAGTGGAGATGTTTTAGAGTTTTCAGTTGTTATTCAGTGCTAAAGAATAGAGATAATAAATACAGATTTTTACAGGAGTGATGCTGGAAGGGTGGTGGGAGCCAAATACAGCTCCTAGGTTGTAAAGCACTCATAGCTGTGCAGGAAAGAGCCTGGTAGAACAGAGTAAAGCCCTCTATTCCATCTGTGGAAACGAGTAGCTCAGAGATATCCTTGGAGTGTTGTCAGGTGAAAGAAAATCAGCATTGATCCAACCTCCTGCACCACTTTTTTTTTTCTTTTTTCCTCCTGGATTCTCCTGAGCTGGCCCAATTTGTGTTTTCTATTACTATTATTAACTTGAGCTGTTCAGCCACGGGCTTCCTTTGCTCTCAAAGGTGCCCAATTAGAGATCCTGCCCAATTTGGGCTGTGCTGGCTGTTCACCTCTTGCTTTGGTGCTCCAGATGTGTGTGTGCCATCTGGCTCCTGCCCACAGCTGGGTAGCAAGGCAGCTTCTAGGAGTTCTCATTTAAAACATTTCAGAAATGAAATTGTGCTTCAGGCCTCAGGCACACACTGACATGAGGCTGGGCCCCTGAATGGATAAAGTACTCTCCACTCAGGATCAAAAATAAAAGGGGAACAGAAAGAAACAGAAGTTGAAGCAGAAAAAACAAGGGTCATCTTTTTAGAAGAGTGGCATACTAGAAACATGTTCAGGACTGCAAATCCAAGCCCCATACAGGTGGCTGGGGATCAACCCAACCCCTTTCCTGAATGAGGGGCATGTTCTGTGAGCTGGATTTGTAAGAGATGCCCTGGTTGGGAAGTTGCCCAGCCTTCCTTCCTCCCTACCTGGACAGGTGCAGCCTGAGAGCCAGGGACAAGGATAACAGCTGTGTGAGCCACTCCTTCATGTTCCCAGTCTGCCTCTGGGAACCTGGGGAATCCCTTTGGATCTGCCAGGAACTCACACGTGCTCCTCAAAGCCTACAACAATAAAATGTTAGTTTTATACTGATCTGTTGTACAATCAGTAAAGATTGGAGACTTCCTGTTGCCAAGGAAGTCTCCAATCCCCTTCAATGCCATGTCCTTATGATTTAATTCCTCTATTTCCTTCAAGAGAAGCCTAAAGGCAAGCTTAGTAAAAAATAATCATGTCAGCTTCAGTCCCTTTCACTGCTTACATCTCATGCCCCAGGGAGACGGCTCCTGGTGCCCAGGTGTGTTCTGCCTCTTCACAAAGAGAATTTCACCCCAAATTCATTACCCCTTAAGCACAAGAATTAAATAAAGCCAGGCCAATGGGAAGTTCCACATGCTGGTCCCTTTGAAAGGACCCTTGGCATTTGAGGGAGCAGCTATTGCCAACACTTCCCTAAGGAATGGCAGCTACTGGACCTGCAGTGGGAGCAGACTCATCTTCTGCCAGCACCACAGGGCAAACCCTCCTTGAGCAGACTGCCCCCAGCAGAAGAGATCTGCACAAAAAAGGAAGAGTGAGATGTGAAGCCAGGACAGCTGAGTGAAGGAAAGAGGGATTAGCAGTGAAATTTGGTCTGGCCACTTGCAAAGCTACAAAGTGCAGCAGGATGGAGTTTTGCTTTCCTGTTTGGGAGCTGTGGAAGTCTGAGGAGGGTGTTCTGCTTGGAATGGAGAAGGAAGGTCTGTTAGCACCAGATTTGTTGTCTGGCTCATCAAACCTTTGGATACTATAAGAAGTACAAGAAATACAGTTTAAAAGCTGAACAAATAGATGTGTACCACGGATAGAGATCCCCCACTAAATCCCACTGTCATCCTCCCTTGCCTCTGGATGTTGGTGCTTCTCCCTGCAGCCCTGAGAGCTGAGTTTAGGATCTCAGCTCGCTGGTGCTGCTGCTCAGCAGCAGCAGGAAAGAGTTCTTTCCTCAGACACAGTCACAAGCAGCAGCCTGGGGCTGCAGAAAACATCCACACATCTGTCACTTCTCCAGAAATCTGGAAGATGAGTTCTGCTATCCCCAGGTGCCAAGCATTGACCTAAGAAAGAGGTGGCAAAGGAGACAGGAATAGCAAGGCCTGAGGTGGCTTTTCTGTCCTCAGCCTTCAAGGTTGTGGCTGCAATGTTGTGCAGCTTTCAGCTAAGTATTGACTGTACCTTTGTACCTGAGGAAGAACAGACAATCCTGTGCCCCTCATCCACAGAAGACTGTTCTTTGGGATGCATATCCTATAATAATAAACCTGCCTCTGCCAGAAGTCAAATTCCAGATGCACAGACTGTGATCCATGGCAGCAGAAACAGCACAGGTTCCTTTTTCAAACACTTCCACACACCTCACCTCAGCTATAAAATAAGAGAGGGGCTCACAAAATGAAGGATTCTCAGCGCTTTTGGGACTTAGGAGAATGCTCATGGCTGGGAGATGTCTGTGTGCCTAAAGCTCTAGGACTGCCAAGCTGTCACAGCTCTTGTCAGGCATGACAGCAGCTTTCCAGCCTCAAAAAGTGGAGAAGGCTCAGCAGAGTGCCCAGGAAGGGTGTACAGCATCTCCAAAACTTCCATATTCCAGACAATCAGGGAGCCATCCCGGGAAGCTGCCACCAGCACCTGGCAATCAGGACCGAGTGCCATCCATCGCTGTGATGCCAGCCGTGACACACAGAGAGGAGGGAGGGGCTGCTCTCGCTGCCACAGACAGAAAAGGGACATTTTTGAGCTTGTTTATGTGCTGTGCTTCCCCAGCTGGAACCCCTGGTCCTGTCTGAACCCTGTGGTCTGTGCCAGGAGCAAGATTAGGTTCCTGCAGACATATCTAGGTCAGTGTGTGCTGTTGTTGTCCTGACGACAAAATGACCCACTTTCCCCTCATTTGTGGAAGCAGTTGCCAATGGGGCTGGGGCATGGCCGAGCACAAAGGCACAGGACCTTCCTCCTGCCTTTGTCTCCAAGCTGGCTTCCTACAGAAACAGGGGTTTTCTCCTCCTTGCTCTGTTTGTTGTGTTTCTTGCATCTCATTCGTAACAGATGGATAATTAGGAATATTTTTGGGCTGTATCTCTCCCAGGAATGATCCTACTTTTGAGGAGAGGTAGGATCCTACACACAACCCTGTGGGGCCCCACCTGGAGAAATCCACACAGTGGGATGAGCACAGGGTAGGCACAGACCCTGCACCAGCTCAGGCACTGCTGGCACAGCTGCCCTGTGAGCTCCAGGTAGGAAGGCACCAAGACAAGAAGCCTGGCCAACACTTCTGTGTGGATCATCCTCATCCCTGAGAGGGCNCAGCAGGGCCCCTTTACCCACACCCTATGGAATAAACTGCATGCTCCAAAACCAGCATTGACTCCAGAGATCTCTCGTCTCCCTCTGTCCCATCACCGACCATCCACATCACCACAGGCAGAGACAGAAAAACCTTTTAGAACATGGCTCTGGTGAGCCTGTGGGAGCAGCCATAGCTGTATTTCTGTGGTGTACAATGTGAAATGAGCTGAGCTGGCCTGATCTGGTAATACAGGGATGGCTCCAGTGTAAAACCTGGGAAATGTAATGGTGTGGATTTTTCCCTGAGGAAGGAGTGGGTATTCCAAGGAGAAGACAGGAGCAGCACTCTGTGCCCTGTCCTCTAGTTTGCTTTAAAGCTGTAAGGGAATCCAGATGGCTGACAGTGCATGAATCTTTTACAAATCCCAGAGTGGATAAATTAGTCACTGGTATTAATTCCTCGTAAAAGTACTTTTACTTGGAAAGGAAAAACCCAGTTCTTTCCCAAGGTGAACACTTGTGTCCCACTGTTGTCCCTGAGATGGGTGTTACCTTCAGGGCTGTGTGTACAGGGGGCTGCAGGTTCAGCACACATGGCAAAGTCATCAGCAACACTCTCCATTCCAGAGGCAGTTATTTCACAGCAGATCCAGTTCATATTCCCTGCAGGGAGAAATGCTATTAGAGCAGAGAACATCAGCCCAGAGAATGCACCATTATTCTGAAAAGACTGAGGTAAAAAAAAGCTGTTTTGGGGAAGGGAGGGATGGAAGGATGAACAGCCACTTTGAGGGGAACTAGAACTGCTTTGCTGGGGATATGGAGGGCTCCCATTGTCACAGTTTATTCTGTAACCTTTTAAACACTCTGTAGTTTGGGGTTTTCTAAATTGAGTAGATTTTAAAATATGCTTTCTTCTGGTGTTTGGAGTATCTAGATAATTTCTTTCAGGTGCTAAAGGAGTGTGGTGATAATTGTGAGATAACAGTTTGTAGAGTTAGCTTATTTCTCTTCTCCAAGCTTCCTTCTCACAGCCCAGCAGAAAGGGTGTGATCCTTACCAGTGCCTGTAGGCATGAGGCAAAGCACACCTCTGTACTCCCCTTCTTACCCAGCACATCCCTTTTTGGCTCCTCAATTCCTCCAGTATGAAGTAAATGAAGTGACAATTCACTCAACTTCCTCAGGTTTGGGGCAGTGTCAGAGAACCAGAGTGGCTGAGGGGTGACCTGGGAGCAGCCAGAGCAGTGGGTTTGAGATGTGGTGTGTGGATTGATCTGTTTGTTTTCACAGCCTCAGTACCAGACACCCAGCTCCTGGTACACAGGCAGCACTTCCAGGGCTTCCATTGTTTTCCTGTTAGCAGGAAATGGTTTTCCTGACTAAATTTCTCTTGCTGCAGTCTAAGGCAGGCTGTCTTTCTGCAGAGGAATAATAAATTACTTCCTCTCTTGCTGCAGTAGCACTTTACATGTGTGAAGAGTGAATGACAGTCTGGAAAACTTCTTTAGATCTCCTTGGTTGTGGATACTAGTTTAAAGAATATATATATCTTGATCATTGGAAGAATAGAGTTAGTTACTATTATTTCCATTGTCTTTTGATTTCAGAGCCTGTCCAGCAGCCTGGAGAACACAGAGCTCTGGTCCAGAGCTTACAGGTGTGGAAATACCTGCTGATATTGTTTACCTTTCTGTCAGCACTCAAGGTCCTGCTAATGTGTGGCAACATAAGAGATTTCTTCATTCCCCAGCTCCAGGGCCCCTTGTAGAAACCTGCCAGAGGAAAATGCCTGTTGATTTTGTCTTGTTTTGATAGATAATGACCCTGCACTTCAACAAATTGCCTGGGAAGAAGTTCCATGTCTGACAGCCCATTTCTGCAAGCAAAGTTGGATATAGGAAAAGAAATAATTTATCCCCCTCCTGGCTGTTTATTTACACTGACACCCACAGAGGAAGGGTGAGGGGTTTTCTGGCTGTCCTGAACAAGTCACCAAACATCCTGCTAGCTCATGTGCCCACATGGCAGTGCCAGCTGAGAGCTTATACCCTGGATAAACCATGGAGATAATTTCCTTCTCCAAGTAATCCCAGAACATCTCCTCTGGTTTAGATGGGCTGCCAGGCATGAGGGGAATGTTACCCTTGCTAAATATATGTGAGAACACATTCACAGGCTTAAAGAACTGAGAGCTTTGGCTGTGTTTAGACAGATTGCCTATGAACAGCAGGAGATACAGGCTGTTCCACCAGATCCAGCAGCACTCACCATGAGGGAGCAAAACAGCCAAGCACGAGGATGGTGCTGTGGGACTTCTCCAGTGCCCCACACAGACAGTGCACGGTGTCCTGGGCTGTGCCAGCCATCACCAGCTCCGAGGGGAGCTGTCAGATGCCCATTTCTGGCCTCCTGGAAGCGCAGCTGAAGAGCAAGACCTGTCCCCCAGAGGGAAGCTCTGATGGAAATTTGAGCTGGGCTTATCTGTTGTCTGTCTGATGCCAAGGGCAGCTCCAGCATCTCCTCACCTTCTTCACAGGACAAGGTTCCTACTTCAAAGTGAGCCCCAGCCCCAGGCACAGCATGCTGGGGATTGTTCAGAGTGTCAGGCTCTGCTGTGGAAATGGAAATGATGATGTGGGCCCGTGGAGGACAATCTGATTGTGAAGGATGGGGGCATGAAGGGGCTTAGAGTCCAGTGGCAAAACAGGTAAGCTGCAAATATAAATGATTGCCAAAGCTGATATTGATGTGGATGGCCTGTTTCATGTGTAATCAGAATAACTGGGGTTGGAAATCACCTCTGGACATCATCTACTCCATGCCCCTTGTTCAAAAATCAAGCAAAGGAGACACAGGGGTAGCAAAATCATGTCTGAGACATCTCTGGGAAATGTCTGAATGCTTCACTCATTTCTGCCAATGGTGTGGCCCTGGTGGGACTGAGTTTGTGCCAATGGAGCCAGTGGAATCTGTGGGCCCCATCACCAGGCAGCAAACTCTCCCCTGAGCCCAGGAGCAGCACCAGTGTCTGTGTGCCACAGTGGGAGACTGAGGAGGAGTTTGCTGAGGATCAGGACTAAATTACTGCAAGCCTGGTTGGTCTGGAGTGGAGGTGGTGGCAAATCAAATGTTAAACAGATTAGTGAACAAATGTCCCTCAGCAGGCTGTGAAGGGCAGAACTGAGCTGGGGTGTCCCCAGCAATAATCACAACTCAGTCTTGCCCTACAGCAGTTTGCAGCTGCTCAGATAATTTGCACATTCTGCAGCCTGGTGGCCCATAAAGGATGAGGGTTGTGTGGGGTTTATCGTTGTCCTGCCTAATATGCTGGAAAATGTTATCCAATAAATTCTGTCTCCCACAGGAAAGCCTGCAGTTCCTCAGGACCAGAGCTGTGTGGTGGCCCAGCTCCTGCAGAAGCTGCCCTGGCCCCTCACTGTCCTCAACATTGAAAATTCCCTAAAACTTGGTGATTTGTGAACTGCTCACAAAGTTGTTTCAGGTATTTATTATTGTCCTTGTGCTGAGGATTGCTGGAGTCTTTACTGCAGGACACAGTTAGTACTGTGAGGTGCTGGGACAGTGGCTTGTAATTCTTGCTTTAAGGTTGCTGAGCAGCTGTTCTGCTTCACTGTCTGAACCAACCTCTTGTTCCAGCAGCTCACTGGTTATCCTTTGTCTAGTTTGCCTCTTGGAATCCTCAGGTGTCTGTAGTGGTTGCCCAGAAGACCTTGCAACAGGTAGACAAGGGCCAGTGTTCATGCACTGCTGCAGTTGTTGGGAATGATATAACTTTCCTCGCTAATTTTTAATTAGTTGTTTTAATCAATTGGAAGCAGTGCCCACTTTTAGCTTTTTTTCTTAGTAAAGTTTTCTCACAGGCTCTTCTTGTTACTTTGATCACTAAATCACCAAAACCTCAAATTGCTGAAACTAACACTGACCAGCTTCAATAAACAGAGCCAAAGGATGTTGAAGCTAGGATCTGGTATCTTAAATTTATGGCCCTTCAAGGACTTTGGAGTAACCAGAAGAAAGAGAGGAGATTAAGGCCTGGAAAGCTCTCCCCATGTGAGAAAGAGATAATAAAAGGACTAAAGAATGGGGACCAAATTAACATAAAGAGCGAGAAATCAATAACCAATAGAGGATAGAATACTAATTAACTAAGAGAATTATGTAACTTGGAACCAATGAACATTGATTTCTTTGTTTGCTAAAAATAAGTGACAAATTTTTGTATCAGGGTCTGTGTGGAGGTTGGAGCTTTGTCAGCCACACACACACAAACCCTGGGCAGGAATAAAGTAATTCCTGACTCAGTGACACTAAAAAGGCAGTGTTAGGGGGGTTTATTTATCCCAAGGATTTGGGTAACACACAGACAGCTGGGGTGGGGGCTGGATGCTGCCTGTGCACCTGGGATTGCCAGGGAGGCTCAGAGAACTTGCTGGTAATTACAGCATGCTGGATGGGGACAGAGCCCAGCCTGCCCCGTGCTAAGGACATTCCAGAGGTGCATTTCCAGAGGTGAAAATGGGGCAGTGGAAGCAGAGTTGGTCTGGGGGCTCTGGCCAGTGGTGCTGTGACATTGGCTCTGGGGTGGAGGAGAACCACGGGAGCAGGGCTGAGCCTGCGAATTTTGGTTGGGGAAGGTGAGATCCTGGGAAGGGCCAGCATCCCCTGGGAGCACAGAGTGAGCTCAGAGTGCAAACCCTCAGTGTAACCTTTGAGCGGCGCCTGGCAGGGCACAGGGGACACTGGGACCTTGGTGGGCGGCTCTGCTGAGAGCTGCAGGCACTCGCTGAGGAGCACACTGCCCCAGTGCCCCCTGGGGGTGTCACCTGCACGTGTGACACGGCTCTGCTGGGCTGCCAGGGCAGGGCTCAGCCCTGCAGAGCTCGGGCTGCAGCAATGCTGGCCCAGCTCTCATCTCTGTCCCTCTGCTGCTGATCTGTGCTGGAAGTGACTCGGGAGAAATCAGACAAACTTGCACAAACACTTAATGGGTTATTTATTTACTTGTGCCTTCAGTTATACCCCCTGAGACTTTGTGTGTTTATTCTCTTGGTTCAGCGAAACTTTCTCCCTTTCTAAAGTCAAAACAACCTGAGGAAGCCACCGGGCACTTCTGCAGTGTCTGAGCCTCCCCTTGTGCAAGGCTTAAAGCTCTGGGTGTGGATTTCTCTTCAGGGCTGTCACCCAAGTGCTTCAAGGACACTGAGCTGGGCTGGGGAGCTCTCAGGGCTTAGGAGCAGTGAGCAGAGGATTTAAGGCAGAAGCAGGGAGCTGGTGCCAGCCTGCAGAGTGACACCCTGCTCTGTCCCTGCTGGTTGCTATGGCGTTTTCGTTTCTGCTTCTTTGCAAGAGGGATTTGTGTTTTTTCCCTGGTTACTGAGCAAAGCTCAGCAGTATGGAGTCACTACTAACATAAAAACAGTGATATCAGAAAGTTAAGTTTAATTTTTAGATGAGTCTGACCATCAGCAGTAGGGAATCACAGAATGGCTTGGGTTGGAAGGGACCTTAAAGATCATCCCATTCCAACCCCCTCACATGGGCAAGGACATGCAACTCTAATTGCCAGAACTCTGCAAGAGACACTGAGATCTTCAAAATCTCTTGCTAAGGATTCCTTCTGTGAAAAACCTGGGGATTTTGAACCATGGATGATCCAGTAAACAACTTGGTCTCTCAGGACAAGGAGCCTCATGACTGCAGGTTATTTGCTGCAACATTTCAAGCTTACATTCTGCCACAGAAAGATCTCCCATGTTTCAATAGCCTCTTCTATGCTAGAAATTCTGTGCAAATTATTGTAATTAGGATTAAATTACCCCTGAAGTACATCCAGTGGAATTTATACATGGCACTTTTTTTCCAGTTGAATACAGAAATGAAAGGATTATATAAACCCTCACCTTCAGGTGTTTAAAGGTGATGATCCACCTAAATCAAGCCACATCAGCCTTGAAATCCAGACAACTCAATCATACAAATACACTTTATTCAGAAGTTCTAGGAAATCGGTACAGCAATATTTGACTTCTGAGGAGATGGAAAACCTATGAACATTTAAAGAGTATTTTTTGGTCCATCACCTGCATTTTGATGGCCTTTGGACAGGACAGACAGGAGAGAAGTGATTCACCTCAAACATTGGGCCTGTGCCTCTGGATACACCTTCTCCAGAAGGGCATCTCTCTCCACAGCCAGGTCTGCATGGCAGGATTTCACCTCTCAGGTCAGGAATGTGAATCACAGAATCACTAAATAGAATCCTGGAATATCCTGAGCGGGAAGGGACCCACAGGGGTCATGGAGTCCAACCCCTGGCCCTGCACAGGCACCCCAACAATCCCACCCTGTGCCTGGGAGGGTCACAGAGAGCAGCCTGGTGCTGGGTGGAAGCAGCCCTTTGGACAAGGGATGGAGGGACAGGACACAGGGAATGGCTTCCACTGCCAGAGGGCAGGGCTGGATGGGATATTGGGCAGGAATTGTTCCCTGTGAGGGTGGGCAGGCCCTGGCACAGGGTGCCCAGAGCAGCTGTGGCTGCCCCTGGATCCCTGGCAGTGCCCAAGGCCAGGCTGGAGGGGCTTGGAGCAGCCTGGGATAGTGGGAGGTGTCCCTGCCCATGGCACAGGGTGGAACTGGGGGAGTTTTAAGGTCCCTTCCAACCCAAACCAATCCAGGATTCTATGGTTAAATGAAGAACATGAAAACTCTGGATCAAGACATTTTGGATTGCTTGCTTACAGAATAGAGTACAACAGCACTGATCCAGAAAAACACATTTCTTACACCTTGCTGCAGCAAATCCTCCATCCCATTTGAAACCCCCACACTGTGCTGTTGGCCAGCTCAGCTGTGAGAAAGAGCCCCAATAAAAGGCAATTCTGCTCCCAGGGAAGCTTTTCATACACAGTCGAGTCTGAAATTCTTACACTGCTTCCCCTGCTGTGCCTTTTACAAGAGAGATTCCCACTTTCCAGAAAAATCTGTGTGACACCTTTTAAGTGGTGGATTCACTGAATTAAATCAAACAGTCAGCTAGGGAAATTTCAGATAAATTAGGAAAAAAAGCAAATAGAAAGAAATTAAGCACACATATGCACACAACCAGAAGCATGAGAGCTCTCTCCCAGCAGCCTCTCCTATTCACTGATACACAATATTATGTTCATGGATATTTCTCATACCTGCAAAATTAAAATATATAGGCAATATGAATAAATATATATTTTTATACAACAAATATAAAGGTATGTTTTATCATATGAGATTAAAATGACTTCAGAACTGGCATATTCTCTCCCCAAAATGATGTAAACTTTCATGGCATTACAGAATCATGTGATAAAGCAGTACAAGAGTGCTAAAATTAGGAAAGGGAATGGCTCTATCTGCAGCTTTCCTTGGGACTGGCCTAAGTGAAAAGTGATCACTGCTGAAGCAGTGCCAGTGTCAGAGAGGAAAGAGCTCCCTCGGGGTGGGAATTCTCCTGTCTGCACTGCTGTCCCACAGGGAGCAAGGCTTAGCACAAAGCCCTGGAATAATTCATTAGCTCTCACCAAGACTGCAGGAGTTAAAGGAAATTCTTGTGTCACTTTACACTCCAGCCCACAGGAATTCCAAACCTTCCAGTGAGAGAGTGGGTTTAATTTATTGTCTTTTAGTGAAAATCTGATCACGTGTTACATCTTTCATCCCAAAACTGTTCCCAGAAATGTGTGAGGTCTGACACACTTTGGACAGGTGTTGTAGGTAAAATCCCAACACTATCTGTGTCCTTACAAGCTGACCAATCATAGAATCATTAAGGCTGGAAAAGACCTCCAAGATCACCGAGTTCAACCTTAAATTTCCGCTGCTCTGCAGTTCTCATGGATTCCTTCCAGAAGCTGCAGCTCCAACTGTTCTGCAAACACGGATCTCTCTGCCTGGCCTGGAGACACCTCCCTGTCCAAACAGCACGTTCACCACCCTGCACCCACTGGAGGAGATCCTGCTGGGTTTCCTTCCCTTGGGAGGCACTTTTTGTGGAATTGAGAGCCCCTCTAAGCCTGTGCTTTCCTGTTTAAAAATGGAGACCGAGGGAATGATTTTCAGGAGTGGGAAAACTGAGTTTTGTAATTCCCGAAAATCTGAGTCACTGCTACCCACTGCCAGTTACCACTTTAGGAGCTCAGTCTGGCAACTGTGTCCCAGTGGGCAGAGGAAGTGGGAAATATTTGGGCATTGTCCAAGAGGAGAAGTTCTCCACAAACACTTCTTGCTGCTCCGGCGGTGGACAGGAATGCAGCGTGTGTTGTCCAGGGTTTTGGAAAAGCCTCGTGCCTGGACAGGCTGGAAGTGCACCCTAGTGCCTGGGCTGAACGTGGCTTTGCTGCCAGTGCCATTAATTCCTGATTTAATGCAGAATTCTGCCATCCCTGCCCCGTCCTAAGGCGCTTTCCCTCACAAATGAAGCTGCAAACTGCAGCTTCCCTGCTGAGCAGCTGTCTCAGCACAAGGAGCCTGATGCTTTCAGCAGCTCCAGGACTTTTCAGCTGATTTACCTGAAAAAAAGCTGAGCTGATAAAGATTCAGACCAGGCTGGAAGGCTGGAAAGGAAAAGGAACCATCTTCCCACAGAGGAGATCCCAGCGTGTGTCTGGATTGAAGCTCGTGGTGCTGTCTGGGCTCCCCAATTTCTCAGATTTCTCCTTAAAGGGGAGATGAGTGTTGGCAATGAACGCCAGTCTGTGGTGCCTCTCTCCAGAGTGCTGCCTGCTCCTGGCTTTAAGGGAAGCCTGAGGAAATTTCAGCTACTTTGATAGGAAATGGTTGACTGGAACTTCCCTGCGTCCTGGCAGGATCCATCTGTATTTGATGAGGACAGATATCTCTGTAGCAACCAGTGTTTGTCACTTGGGCAGAATCCCCAGGGGCTCTTCCTAAGGTGCTGGGTGTGCTCCCTGTCAGGTGCTGTACCCTTTGTTCACCACCCCTGACTATTTTAGAAATAATTGTCTCAGTATTTTAGCACCAGCACCATCGATGAGGCCCTCTCAGCCATTTAAAGCAGTTTCCTTAACCCCACAGTGTGCCTGTGTCCTGCTGTGCACAATTATGGCAACATTTGGAGTGGGGAACCACCCCCAAAAGAGCAGCACACGGGGAAAGATAGAAAATAAAAATGTCATGGCTTAGAAAAAGCCCAGCAAGACAGAAATCAGAAGGAGAGAAGAAAATCCCCTTCCTGAGGGATACTACAGCTGACAGCAGAATTCCAGAGGCAGGAGCTGGTTGGCTGCTGCTGGTTTTGTGATGAAGGGCAGGACAGCATCCATGGCCCAGGTGCACAGCCCTGGCTGGGGGATCTGCTCAGCCCAGGCTCAGTGCCTGAGCTCAGGGGCAGGAAACAAGGAGGGGAAAACCCATCTTTGTCCAAATGCCCTTGGAATGCAGAGGGAGAGAAGGTGCAACCCCCTCAGCAGAAGGCCTGACAGAACAGAGCATCCTCTGGTGTCACTCTTGCAGGCTGCTCCGTTTTCCAGCATTCCCAGCACACTGCTGTTTCACTTTGTTGCAGTCTGTGCTCCTGGAGGTGTTCAGGATAGCTCTTCCCACAAGGAATGCTGCTTTCCCCACGTCCTGTGCAAACAGGGATGGTGCTCTGCCAGCCCAGCAGATTCCCTCACTCAGGGCCACTTTCTGCTTCTCACAAAAGCCCATAATCTATAATTTCTGTGGATTTTTGCCTTTTCCAGGAAACTGAACTGAGCATGTCAGAGAGAATCAGTATCAGCCAGAGCAGCTGCTGTGCTTTTCCTGGTTCTCTCAGGAAATGAGATTTAAGAGGCTGGTGTCTATGCCTGGCTGTATCCCTCTGGCATACAGAGGAATAATTAATGAAAAATTAGGAATCTGCATTTATGGGCTCCTTTTGCAGACAATACTTGATTTATCTCCACAGTCATCTATCGAAATAAGAGGAGATTAACCGACATCCTAATCTGTCATAAATCAAACAGGCAGGGAGCCTTACGTCGAGAGGTAGACAAACAGCACAGAGCCTACATTAGGGTTTAGCCTACATTATTCTAAATCTAATTTAAGCCAACCCCAGGACCCTGAAGATGGATTTTTAGGCTGCATTTCAAAGCACCGCATTCTGGGATGTGTTCCCTGCTTCTCCCACTGCATCTCCGTGCCATTGTCACTGATCGCACCAGTTTTTGTCACACACAAAGAAAATCAGCTTCCCTCGCTGCTTCAGGCAGCTGGGGGCAGTGGGACCAGAGGTTCCCCAGCCTGCAGAGCTTTTTTGGAATGCCAAGAGCTGACAGCTCCATTGAGGAGCACCAGGGGCTGGGATAATGGGGAAGCAGCAGTTTGCTTTCTGCAGGAATGCCGAGTCTGCCTTGCGGGTTTGGGGGAGCTCGCTGTGATTTGCAAATCAAAACCAAACAAAATCAGCCAGCGAAATCTTTTCCGGGGACATTCTGGATTTCCTCAGGCTATGAAAATGTTGAAGCGTCCAAACATCTCGGACCTGTTTTCCTGCATTCCAGGGCTATAGCCTACCTGTACCCTAAGGCTAAGATAGAATCACTGTCTCACACCGATTCTTCCTGACATTCACAAGCTCTTTTAAAAAATTCCCTCCCCACATTCGCTTTTGGCAAGTAAAGGAAGCAGATAAGGAAATATAAATGGCACTGTTTCTAAGGATAATGTGTGAAAGATGCAAATGCACAAGTGTGAAAGAGAGACCAGACTCCAAGGTATTGTGACTGTTGATCTTAGCACTACCAACATCTTTTTGTCACAGATGTCATCACAGAGGTGAAGTGAGTAGCAACTGTGACTCAGGATGGCAGCGTGGGCTCTGGCATGACAGGGAACCGATTTCTCACTCTCTGCCTGTTCCCTGAGCCATCAGCCCCCAACAGCTTGTTCACAGACTGCTGCCTCCCGAGCAGGATTAAATTCTTAGCTGGGAGGTAATTTTGTGGGTGTTTACCAAGTCATGTTAATGTCTGATGAAATTCAAACCCCTTTAATTGGCATTTCCTTGTGGTGGATGGGCACGCAGGATGAACCAGATGCCTTGGGGCCAATACTAAGAGCATCCTAAAGAGGAAAATATCAACCCACTGCGCAGGGTATTTGGCATCAACAGCATCATTTCTCGGTTGTGAGTGGTTTGCCTTGCCTGTGTCCTGTCTTCTTGGATGGAAGCAGCTCACACTAAATCCAAACTACCTTTGGGACCTTTCTGGAAAGTCTTGTATAGATGCATATTCTGATTTCTCATTACTTGGGCAAAGAATTAAAATGTCTTGAGAGAAAAATCTTTGCTGCAGCAAAAATCCTGGGTATCTAAGGCCATAGGAAATGCTATTTTATCCCAGCCTTACCTTCCCTGTCATCCTCACAGGAGCCAGTTACATCTTCTAAAGAATAGCACAAGAACCACAAAACAGAGAATCATAGCTAAGGGCCAGATAAAGCTGTGCGACTCTGAAACACATAAAGCTCTAATTTTTAATGCTTTTGTGTGCCCTTAAAGCACCATGAACAGGCTGCAGGAAGGAGCAGGCATTTGGCAGCTGATCCCCTGGCAAGTGTTAAAAGGAACAACTTCTGTACAGCTCAGGAGACAGCCAAGGTAACATCCATCTTCATCCTCTGGGTCTTTCTGCTTTGCTGGATTATATAATTTGTTTATTCTTTGAACAAAGTGTGCAACAATGTAAATATTGGCATCAATAACAAAAGGAAAAGTGGAAACGAAGAACACTGGTTGCTCTGGCTTGGTGCTCTTGCACTGGCTTTGCCCTTTCTTATACAAACTGAAATTCTTCCCTTTGCCCCTCTCTTTTTGTTACTTCATTTACTGTGAAGAATTATTAATGCTCTGTGTAAAATTATCCTCTGGGCTTGTTTGTTGTTGTTTTTGTTTAATTACAAATACATAAGGCCTGTAGAGCTTTCCCTATCTGTGGAGCTGATCTGCCACGATGGAAAAGCTGCAGGCACCGGGTTTGGCTCTGCAGCAGGAAAGGGAAACCTGTCAATCCACATGAAATGCTGAAACAGCAACTGAAACATTTGCTTTTCCCAGCAGGCACCCAGGGCCTCTTTGAGGATTAAACCTACTGCTAAATTTAGCCTGGTCTCACTGGAGTCAGTATCAGAAGTTATCAGATCAGGACATCTCTGCAGGGAATGACGTCTGTCCCGTGGAAGTCTGAGCCCCTGAGCCCTGGCAGGCTCCTGTCCTGCCCTGGGCTGCAGCAGAGCTGGGAGCTGGGAATATTCTGAGAGACTCCAGAGACATCGTGGGACTCCTCAGAGAACATGAAAAACCTGCTCTGATCAGCCTGTTCACTTACAGGTCCTGAGCAGAACAACCCCGAGCTGGCTGTCACAGGGCAGGAGCACCTGAAACATTGTGAGCCATTCTTTTCTGAGTTGTTTTTTTAGTGCAAGACTTGCACTGACCTTTTCCATTGCTGGATCATACTAATGGAAATTCCCTTTTCCGGTGCAATTTACACTCTTATCTGCTCTAAATTAAGGAGTGTTTATAAACATTTTTAAAGAGGTAAATCTGTGGGGGAGACAAGAGAAACCCTCCAAAATATAAACAGGCTTTGCAGATTCTTGTTTGGGTCGACTGGCTGCATCATGCTTTCCTCATCACTTCCACCTCTGAGCTCTGGAAACAAATTACTCCATCCCTTTAGGAAACACCCCATTCCCATTTTCTTTCTGTTTGGAGCAGAGCCTGAAGGAAGAAGTGTCTGGATAGGTCAGGTGGAGCTTCCCAGAGCTGCTGGAGCAGCCCTGTGTCCCCACAGCCTTGGTTAAAATGTGCTTTTTCAGAGGCCCATTTCTGCTTCTTGGGATGAAGGACACCAGGCTGGAATTGTACCAGACTGCCAGTGCTGAGCCATGGAAATTCAAGACCAGTTCCATCTCTCTCACTGGGAAAGGCTTCACTAAATGGAACTTGTGATTCCTCTGTGGCTTTGGTCTTCTCAAAACTAATCCCACTCCTGTTGGGTACTCTGAAGGTGTTCAGAGCTTAAATTTTAACCTCCTTTGGAATACTTCTTCTCTCTGTGTTTGATTATAAGCTGTGATTTGACTCAGTTCAATTTGATTCAGGGTCCAAAGACTCTGAAGAGCAAAAACTCTGCACTCAGAGCAGAACAGCAGCTACAGGACCATGCTAAATATTCAATCGTGCAGATAATTTTGATTTTTTTTTCCAGTTTTAAATACTCATACTCCACATAAATATGCTGGAACTGTGTGTGTATATATTTATCAGTCACAGGTGAATGCCCTCCTCCCTCTTACAGTGGAAAGGAAAATAGACACAATAGAGAAAGAAAAGAAAAAATAGAGACAATTGGAATAAACACCAAAGGAGTCAATTTCCTTATTTACTTCCCTGAAATCTGAGGATGTCTGCTCTGAGAACACCACCACAAACACCTTTTACCCTGTTATTTCCATTTATATCATGTTCAGACACAGCTGTAGGACATTAAGTCTGATCTCCTTCTCCAACCAGAATAATTTTGTCCCCAGGTTCTGGTGTCACAGAGCTCCTGAGTGGCTGCCTGGGACTGGGAAGGGTAAAGCAGACAGAGATCTCCTCAGGTGCCACTGGACAATCAGAGTCACTTCACAATTTTTATTTGTTGACGGCTTTTATAAAACAAAATTCTCCTTGGATCAGACATCTCATAAAACATTTATTCAGTTTTGTGCATGCTCGTGACACATCAGGTTCCAGCAGAGCAGCATCTGCAGGACCAGACAGGAGCTGGCAGGCAGAATTCCTGCTTTCTACTGAAGGGGAGGGAAACTCACAAAATTAAGGCACTGTCAAACCCCAAGCCCACAGATCACTTGACCTTTCCTACTGGCTTTCCCCTGCTTGCACACATGGAGGGTTTCTTATCTCTAATTAACCATCAGCTGCAATTGTGAACAGGGACATTCACACACACACACACAAACCCTCACTCCTCTTAAATCCTGCTTCCATTCCCAGCTGGAATGGAAACAGCAGCAAACCTCACTGCTAGGGATGGAAAATGCCCAGTGCTACATCCCCAGGCTTGCCACTCTCACTGTGGTGATCCCAGCCCTTGGAAGATGCCATTTGTAAGAACAAAATCAGTTATGAGAACAGCTTTGAACTACTCTAAAAGCCAGTGTTCACTAAGCAGCACAGGAATGAGCTGACAGACCCCTCCTGAGCCATGCAAGGCAGTTCAGACTCTTCACTCATTGGGCACAAGCTGCATTGACAGCCCAGCAGTTTGGCCCGAGGGGGCCTACAGAAGGTAATCAGTATTTTCAGCTGATGTGCTTTTATCAGTCCTTTAAAGTAGTTTTTCATCAGCTGGTGTGAAATGCCCTGCTTCAGCCTTTCTATGTGAATTTAAGAATATAGGAAAGGTTTCTTCCTGCACCCAGGGAGTGTTCAGGCTGTCCTGGAGCACACAAGGATCACTGCAAGCCCAAACCAGCACATGGCTGTGGGCTCAGGGCCACAATTAGAAGTTCCAATTGCAATGTTAAAAAAAAAAGCCAGATTCAGGTCCATGACTGAGGTGCCCTGGCAATTATAAATAAATAGTAATAAATACTTACACTCACACACACTCTTCTTGTATCCCACAGGATTACAAACAAACCAGAGCCATGCTTCTCCCCTGGTTCAATAGGATGAGGTTTGGGGTAGCAATGCCACACACAGCCTAGGATAGTGACAGTGCCAACACATGGCACTGGGAGCACTTCACAGCTTCAGAGCTCTTGCAAACACAGACTTGGTTGAGCAAATTACAATGTCCTGACCATTAGAATCAGAGGGAACTGAGGTGAACAGGGTTTGGCTTGGCCAAAGGCCATGTCCTTATTGCATTTAAAATGTCACATTACTTGGAGATATGGCAGGTGTGGGAGCTGGGAAAAACCAGGCCAGGCTCATACCAGGCCATTTAATTTCCTCGAGTATGAAACCTGATTTCCACATTGTGTCTTAGCAGCTTGTTGTTTTGGCAGACACTGAAAAGGTCAGTGAAAATTCAAAGGAACTTAAGAGTTGCAGGAGCACAAACCATTCCCCCCATCCATAAATAAACACAGTGAAAGATTTTACATCAATTGAAAATGCTGCATCAGATTTGCTGACAGTTTGGGAAGTGGCACCCACTCACCACCCTGGCACAAACCTACAAATCCCTGAAAATCTGATCAGAATAGAGAGGCAGAGACCAAGAAGCAAGCAGCAGCACAGAGAGCAAAAATGAAATTCAGGGACCCAGCTGGCAGTGTCCTGGCTTCCACCTCTCCTCTGGAGTCTGAGAGGAAGGACTGAAGCATAAAGGAGGTCACAGGTGGCTTTGAGACTCAGCTCTGGAAGAATTTTCTTGGCCTATTTTCTGCGCTGTTGCTTTTTTATTCAGCTTTTTTTGCCTTCCGTTTCCTCGTGCCTTCGTTCAGCTCCTCTTTGGACTTGGCAGGAGGGGGAGGAGGAGGAGGGTGGGAAACCTCGTGGGAGGCCCCGTGGTGGTCGTGGTGGTGGCTTGGGTGCCCACTGGAAACAGAGCCAAAGAGGACGGGGCAGATGAGGTTCTCCAGCGGAGCAAAAGGTGAGGCGTGGGAGTGAGTGGCCGTCATGAAAACCTGCCAGGCAACAGGGAGCACTTAGAGATCACACAGAGCAAGGAAATACTGACCAGTGAGCATTCCACTGACCCCAGAGAAAGTCCCTGCTGCTACATGACTCGAGGCACAAGGAGCTGCTTGTGTGATGGAGAATTTAGCATTGAATTTCCTGAGCAGATCCTACAGCCAGTGAATCCTGTAGTGGCTCAGGAAGGTGAATATTCCCACTTTAGGTTCTGTAATTTGCTGGCAACAAAGCTGCTGTAAACTTACCTTGCAAACTATCATGAACATGGTGAAAAAGAAGATGAGGTTGGCTTCAGAGATGGGGAGCCAGTGAGTCTGCTGCAGAGTGAAGAGGACTGTGGCATACAGACTGGCCTTTGTAGGGCTGGAAGAGAAAGAAAAAGTTTTTCTAGAAGGTTTACACCCAGCCCTGACTGGTTCTTTCATTCCATTCTTCATCTGACTGGGAATTTCCAGGCTGCTGACTTACAAGGACATATGAAGAATTTCATTTGTTTCAGGCTTCCAGACCCCACGCAGCAGCTGCTCAAAGTTTGACATCAAGGCCACACCAGAACCTGTGAGACAGAGAAACCTGTCAAAGAGCTGGAGCTGCCACAGCAGAGAGCTCTGGATCCTCAAGGGGACAAAGGGTTCTTGACGTTCTCCCCAAATTCAGAAGTTAGCCTAAGCCAACAGAGCAGGGCAAATGCTTCCCTGACTTTCTACCAAGTGGATGCTGATGCAGGGAAAAGGCATTTGCCTCTTGCAGTTACAGATGCCCAAGTGCTTGCTCCAAACACAACCTTAAAGGAAAACTGACTGGCAGAGGGCCCTGAAAAGACACAGGTGAGGTCAGAGATCATGGGAGAAAGAACAAAGAACTCCTGACTCCAGTTCTTCAACCACCCTGCGAGGCTGCACGAACACCTGCCTGGTGGGAACCTGAGTGCCCCAGCCCACACCCCCTCCCTGCTGCTCCCCCTGAGCTGCCCCCAGACTGTCCCAGCCCTCCCTGCAGCCTCTGGAGCACCCTGGGTGTCACCTTTGACCCATCCCGTGGCCATCATCACGAACCACCCGTGGTGGTACAGGTGGTGGGCGTGGTGCACCCCGGCCGCGATCTTGCGCACCCGCACCACCTCCTTCATGGCCACCAAGATCAGCTTCAGGGGCAGGAAGCTGACACACTTGTAGAAGAGGTTCATGGGACAGAAGAACATCAGGTACCTGCAAAAAGACCACAGATTGGTTCTGATCTGGGATATGCAGAGAGGGGCAGTGTGGCAGATTGAGTTACGGCAGGTGGGGGGGAAGGAGAAGAAAAGAAAAAAAATATTCCTAATTTCATAGCTAATTCTAAAGGGAAACCAGCATGCAATGAAGCCTCTCTATAGCAACAACAGACTTAGCCCTCAGTAACTCAGAGAGCCCTCACTACTAATACTCCATCTTGAATAACAGCCAATAATTTTAATTCAGAATTTTTTAGGAGTTTGTGTCTTGTATGGTCCAGAAGCATCAGCTCATACAGAACAAGAAGCTACATATACTGAAATGATACTACAGTCAGAGGACAGATTTCAAATACTCTTTTTTCCAGAAGACTGACATATTTTTCAGCCCTGAAAGATCCTCTTTATTTTCTCAAGTATAGAAAACTAGATGGCTGAGGCATTTATTCCGAGGCTTCTGTTCATGAAAATTTAATTCACAATGTTTCCCAACAATGCTCATTCTGCCACACAGAAGCACCTACAACCCACAGACACTGGGGAAGTTAATTTGTGCACATTTCACCAACACAACGAATAAAATGCCCCCAAATTTCAGGATGTGCCACCCCTCTCTCTGTGTGGGACCCGTGGGTGCTGCTGCTCCTGTGCTTTGGCCCTGGCTCAGCAGTGGCTGCTATGAATAGAAGTGCCCCAGCCCAGATAATCACAGCATTAGGCAACTGGTCAGGGAAACTGGGAACCAGAGCCAGGAGTGCAAGAGCCTCAAAGACTGCCTCAGCCCACCTCTGCTCTCCCCAGTTAAACCCAGTGAGATCAGAGCTGTGTCCCACAGGGAGAACATCTCCCTGCACACCTCCCTCGCCAGCAGAGCGCTGGGCACAGCTTGTGCCACATCAGGAGGGGTGCAGGGCACTCACCACACTGCTGTGGCCAGGATGACACTGGAGTTGTGGCTGAAGTAGCCAATGGGTGCCTCTCCCAGCAGCAGATCAGCCAGGATGTAGCTCCCAAAGCAGTGGAGCATAGCACAGAGCCAGGAGGCAAAAGGGCTCTTCCGGGACATCTCCACGGCTCCTGTGAAAAAAATTGGGAATCACAGAGTCACCAATGTTGGAAGGGACCCTCAAGGCCATCTAGTCCAGCCTCAGTGAGAAGATGGATCTAGCAATTAAGCAGGAACTTCAAGACCCAGTAAGAGAGAGGCTCGAGGTGCGTGTTCTCCCACAAAGCAACTCAAAGAAAAGCCTTTGTAAAACAAAATACAAAAGTGTGAAGCCCAAACAAGTACCAGAAATGGTCGAGATATGATCACAGCCAGCAGACCCCCCCCAAAGGTCTCACATGAACAGAGTCATTAGAAGTTTATGAACTGGCTGAGAGATTCTCTCCTTTATTTGCTGCTACTAGAAAGAACATTTTTTTTCCTTTGAAATCAATGTCTTTTTACAGTCTAAAAATAAAATGCATACTAGTACCATTCTCTCCACTGCTTCAACCTAGGTGCCCTCTAGAATTCATGAACAATCTGTTCAGCTCTTTCATTCATAAGATAACCTGCAAAAATAGAACAGGAATTCTTAATCTTTATTTGAGAGAAGAGGATTTGAGGGTTCTTCCCTGTTCCTGTACTAGTCTGGAAATACTTTGTTGTCTCCTCCCACAATCTGCTATGGCCTTTTTTTAAATTCCTGTAGCGATTTTCTTCCACCTTTGTACTTTTTCAGGGAAACCTCCCAATAACATCAATTCTGTGAGGCCGTTTCATCACCTTAAACTGCTCCAGAATCCTTCGTGCAGCGTTTCAGATACAAAACTCTGTTCAGCGAGCAGACAAAGAGAGAAAATGCTAAAAATGTTATGTCAACATGATTACCCTCAAACAGCAGTAAGTGGATCAGCATGAGCCAAGGCTGTGAGTGCCCAGGCTCTTCCATCCTCGGGGACATTTGAACCAGCTGAAAACACAGCAGCAGGGAGACAGCTGCAACAGCCGAGACATTAAACTGGTTCTATAGGAACCTGAGGTTTAGCTTGAGGCTTAAATTTAGTAACACTTGTTTTTCCTTGGCTCCACGAAGCCATGCTGTCTCCAAGGAGGAAACAGGACAGTTCTGTCCTGACACTGATCCTCAGCCCAGGAGCTGTGGGGTGGGAGCACTGTAGGAATCTGGGGAAAAGTACACCCCAGCCTGATCCAGTCCCAAGTGGATTCCTGGGCTTGCATGTATTTAAAAGCTATTTTTGTGAGGGCTGCCTGTTAATTGTTCGGTTCAGGACTCCATGCTGGAAGGCAGCTGGGAGTGATCAGGCCAGGAAAAGCCAGCACTTGTTTACAGGGAGTTTAACGGGAACAGCGTGTGGCTCGGAGGTCGCACAACACGAGGTTTGAAAATCATTCCCGAGCTCGGGGCTGGTTTTCCCTTCAGTCACTGTGCAGTTCCAGTGAAACTGCTCAAAACAGAGCATGAGGACTGCACACATTGTCAAAAACAGAGGGAAAGTGGCGTTTGGAAAAGACCGAGGCACAGCCAGGCTGTGACAAAGGCAGAAGGTGAAAGCCAAGGCGCAGATCTATCGATCTGTGCAAGATAAGCCCAAGAGAACAAACAAAGCAAGGTCAGTTACGGTGCCTGAGAACAGCTCAGGGCATGGTCCAGAGGGTGGGAAAAACCGAGGTTTTACTTCCAGCCCTTTCGTATATAAATAGGAGGAAGGTACTGCCACAAAAATGTTCAAGCCAAGGGACTGGCCAGAAACTCAACTCTCAGTCCTGGGGTGGCAGCCAAGCGACCGAACTTAAATACCTCAATGCTGCCGGAATCCAGTCTTAAATAAAATCCAAGATTATTCCTCAAAATCAGAGTCACGGGTTCGTGGGGGTTTTTCCTGCTTTATATTTAGACACAGGTGTCGGAGCTGTGACATCGCCTGTGACAGGCGGCAGAGGAGAGGGACGGGCAGGTGGCAGAACCTGTTGGTGCGGGGCACTGCGGGGTCTGTGCCGGCACAGCGGTACCGGAGCTCCCCCCAGGGCCCCCCCGGGCCAAGGGCCGCACTCACCGGGCTCGTACTTGAGGTAGAGGACGGAGATGATGAAATAGGCGGTGTCGAACAGCGGGAACACCGGCAGCGCGGCGAAGGCGGCCGCCAGCTCCCCGAGGGGCAGCGCCTCCGCCAGATCCATGGCGGCCCCGGAGCGCGGTTCTCAGGTCCCGGTTCTCGATTCGCCGCCCCGGCCCGGCTCCGCAGGCCCGTCCCGGGGCCGCGGGAGCTGCGGGGGATGCGGGCGGTGCGCCC
>VXAX01000971.1:10032-33051 GCA_013399835.1 Leptocoma aspasia | reverse complement strand
CGCGGCCTGCAGGGGGCTCTGGGCCGGCCCCGCCGCCGCTCGCCGGGACCTTCCGGGGCTCCCACCTGTTCCTCGGGCCCGGCGGCCGCTCTGGGGGAAGCGGGGAAGCCAAGAGGGCTCCGGCGGTGGCTGCGGGGCTCTGGAGCTGCTCCAGGACCGAGCAGCCTCGGTCTTCGCTTTTATCCCTTCCTGCAGCGCCGTAATGAGCTTATGTGCTCCTTCTGGGATGTGGTGTAAGCACAGAAGTCAGCGTGTATTTTACCTGTAAGTGGCCTTAAGTGGCGGTTATCCAAAGGATCATTTGCTCCTTTTAAAGGTTTTTTTGGCTCATCCAAGCAGTTCTCCGCTTAGGTGTTTATTACTGTGAGAGGACTGCAGGGCCCTCAATCTGTCCAATTTTTGAGTCTTAGATCAACAGTCACCACCGCAGGATGCCAAGGTGGGTCTGTCTTGGCCATCTGCAGTTTGTGGGGGCAGCCTCTGGTGCATCAAGCTGAACGTGTACGTGTTATTCCAGGGGCTGGGGTGTGTGAAACGGTGCTTTGCTTCTATTAAAGTCATACCTGCTCCTGTCTGAACAAGTGCTTTTTTTGTGGTAGACCTGTATCAAAGTCCTGAAGTAGCTAATAAAGTTATTGTCATTTGGAGCCTCTCCCCGAGGAGCCTGCGTTTGACATGGGGACTGAAGAAAACTCACCCTGACCTTGTAGGTTCTGTAGAACCCCCTGGGCCGGGCATCTGTGGGGAGCTGCAGTGTTACACATTGGAGTAACAGTAACAAATCGTGGTGGTAATTGTGGGCTGTTAAATGTCAGCGTTGTCCGAGTTTGCAGTACTTTAACGTGGATCCTGCTGAAATGTCAGTGAGTGCACTTCATGAATCCTGTTTGCTCTGAGCTCTCTTTCCGTGGCTGCAGATTTTTCACTCTGTGTGAGACTGAGTGCCAACCTACTTTAATAAAATTCTAGCAGATCTGTGGTGTCTTTTGACTTCAGAACTGTCAGCTGCAGTGGTTACCCTAATTCTGGTGTTACTTTGTCAGATACTGTGGCTGTGCAGAATTAAACAGCCCCTAAGTCAATTTTGTGATGGATTCTCTTCCCTTTCTCCACACGCTGATGTTACAAAGAGGACCCAAAATAACCAGGCAGCTCCCTGCAAGGGGAGGCCAGAGCTCCCAACAGGTCAGTAGCCCCTTAAGTTTAGGAGTGATGTATGTTAAATTGTAATTCTACATACTTGATACTTATCCAGGGCAATAATTGGTGGCAGAAAAATCAGCCCATTGTTCCAAAGTGCCTGTAGGCAGGGTCTGTCTTCCAGTTTAACCTTTTCTTGAAGGAGAGCAGAGGTGGAGTGGCTGAGGTTCATTGTGCAGGCTGAGAGCTCAGTCTCTTGGCTCCAGAGCACATGAAATATGTGGTGTTGCTGGTTGTTCACTACCTGGCACGTCACTGGCACAGAGGGAAGAAAAACTTACATTTTGAACACGCTTAAAAAGCAGATTTCGAGTTTAATCACACTTGGGCACCAGTGTGAAAGTCCAAGAAGCTGCTCAGCTGTTTTCCTGCTGGGAGAGTCAGTGCAGCCATGAGCTGCTGTGCCTGCAGGGACTCATGGAAAGCTCCATCTACTTTCTGCTGCCTCTTAAAGTCTTCTCCTGACTGAATTAGTTGTGCTCAAACCTACAGCATTGATTGTTGTCACTGGCTTCCTCATTTACCAAGAAAGTCAAGCTTTGAGGCCTAGATTTAATTCAATTCAGTATAGTTGGTGTGTGTGTTTCTGGAGGGGGTGAAAGCTGCACCAATAGTGCCAGGTGGGCAAAACCAGTCCAGTTCTATGGGGCTGAGGAGGGAGGAGATGGTTGGTTCTTCGTGGTTCTTTACTGTAGGGTCTGTAAATTTAAGCTTCACTTAAATTCCCTAACACATCCCCTAACACGAGCTGCCAGTGTGGATATTTATTCCTGAGTGGTTAGTTGGATCTTGGTCGACTCACAGGTCATGCCTTAAATGAAAAAAAAAAAAAATAGGACATAAGTTTCTCTACCTCTGTTGGGTTGAACTAGTCAAAATAATCATTTCTCCAAGCTTGCAGAACCTGCTGGCCTCAGGAAATCATCTCCTGTGCTGATTGTTCATCTCCAGCTGCTCCATAAAGCCCTGCTGACTCGGGAGCAATATTGAATTTACACATGTTTAGCACTTGAACCTCCTCTAGTAATTGCTGCAGAATATATTTATAACTTAGTTTCCCACACTTAGAGGTTACCCATGTAAATTCTGAACTATTTCAAAGGAGACCTATAAGAAATAAGCTATTTTTAAAAGAACTTACATCATCCTAGAAGCCACCCGGGATGTCTGGTTTTGTGTCTTCATTTATTCAGCCTTTTCTCCTCGAGGAAACATATGGGCAAAGCACTTCTGCTCCATGACCTAAGCACTGAGTACCAGCATCACTTTCCTTCCAAAGCTTCTGTGAGAACATAGCAGGAGGTGGAGCAGAGCAGGAGTTCTGCTCTGTGAGGTCTGACAGGGGAGGTGTTCCTCAGTTCTGGGGGGAACAAGGCTTTTGCCTTTGGACTCTGTGTGCTGAGCAGCCACCCCTTCCACCCAGCAGAACACCTTTGCCTTGGTAACTCGTGCTCTGTGCTCCTGGGGGAGTTTATTCCCTGATGTCAGGAGTAATGAGAAATGCTGGGTTTTGCTCTGTGGACAAGCCTGTCATTTCCAACCAGCTGCTAGAATTGTGCTTGCAATTAAATGGTTCCTCATGCTGAATATGTAGCAATCTGTTCCTGTTTTTAAATATTAGATAATAACTTCATTATTTGCCATTAGTACCCCTCTGTGACACAAACCCAGCTTTGGTTTGAGTAACAGCCTGTATTGTGTGCTCCCTGTGAGGTTGGGCTTGGCTCTAACTCGGGCTGTGGTTCATGCAGTATCTCAGCTGGACTTGCTGCACAGACCCTCAGGAGTGGTCCATGGTCTGGATTATTAATAATTAATTGGCCTGTGTGTTGGAGTATGTTGGCTGGTGTGTTGGCATGGGCTGATCTCCCAGCTGGCACAAGTTGCATGATTAAAGATGCTTCCGTGGCCGTTTTCTCTGGTGCTTGTTTTACCAAGGTGCTGGTGACAAAACTCCCCTCACCACTGGTAAAGGTGCTTTCCAGTAGTGTCTTAAGAAGCTGCAGGGCACTGCTGTAATAATATCAATACAGAAAGCAGGGGAAGCTGGTGGTTCACTTCCTGAGGGTCTCAGTGATTTCTTTGGATGCAGGAAGTGTTACGTGTGGGCGAAAGTAGACTAGGAATGGCTCTTGCTTGAGCTTTATCCTTTTCTGTGAGCCCTAATGAGCTTAGCAGTTTTAAGGGAGGTGCAGAGAACCTGTTGTACCTCTTGCCCTCTTTGTCCCTTTCCTCACTTGCAGCTCATCTTGTTTCTAGCAGTCTCACATTTTGTGTGTGAAGGCAGCAGGTTGTTCCAGGTGTGTGACAAAATGCAGGGGCCTGGGGAGCATTTCCTAATGTGCAAGGTCTAAAGTGTTGTTATCATGTCAAGCTTGATTTCCAGATAAAGATTTGGACCTGATGTAGAGAGTCCCATTGCATTCAGGTTTTTTTTTTAAAATAAGGTCTGTTTCTTACTGCTCTTTATTACAAACACTTAGATTCACTGGAATTCACTGTGTAAGGGTGATGGTATAGTTGGTTTTTTGACCTTGCTTTGAATATTGCCTGTCCACTTCTTTCTGAAAAAGCTTATTCAGCTTGGTGGCAGTGCAGGCTGTCACTTCTTGAGAGGGATTGGGAGGCTGGAGATTTAAAAACTTTCAATTTGTACAGTGCCCCTTGCAGCAGTGAGACCATTCTGAACTTTGAGGCTGCTAAGACCAAATCTGAGTGAACAGAAATATCAGAGTTTAAATTGAGGGGTCAAAGCAAGGGGAATGCCAAACTGCTTTTCAGTTGCTAATTCCTTGAAACTCCCCAGGTTGCAGTGATGATGGCAGTAGTCATTTGCTCTGAAGCTCCAATTTGAGTGTTTGTTTCAGCAGCAGTGATAATTTGAAAAACACCCACTTCTTATTCCTGCTACACACACCCATTTTATGTGTGCAGGATTGTGTGGTGAACTGAACCGAGGAATTGATCAGGATTTAAAGAAGAAAAAAGGCAATATATGGATGATTTCCCAGATAGTTTTTGATGTAGCTCAACTATTTGATAAAACTTCAGGTGCATCACAAATAGTTCTGGCAGCAGAATTGGGTCTTAAAGTGTTTAAAGGAGTGTGGAAGCAGGAAAGAACAGCTTCCTGTGATGGTGGGGAGGCCCTGGATCTCTGGCAGTGTCCAAGGTCAGGTTGGACAGGGCTTGGAGCACCCTGGGGCAGTGGAAGGTGTCCCTCCCCATGGCTGGTAAGTGGAATGGGATGGGCTTTAAGGTCCCTTCCAACCCAGCCCAGTCTGTGATTCCACGAGGAGTGGAATGTTGCTGCTTCCTGGGTGCTTCCCTGCTGCCTTGGGACCTGGCAGGAAGGAGGTGTTGTCACCTGGAGAAGTTAACCACGCCTGTCTGGGTTTCTTGAGGTGACAATGGCTGCCTTATGGTCAGGTTTCACTTGCAGAGCCTTTTTTGTTGCTGTCACTTGTGCATAGTTCACAGGTGTCCAGAATTATCCTGTGTTTGTGGGCATGCAGCAATAAAGGGGCTCTGAATGTGTCCTGGAATAACTGCTGGGAAACATCTTCACAGCCAGCCAGGAGGGTGCTCCTGAGTTGTAACTCAAGAGTGAGCTCTGCAACTCAAGAGTAAACCACCACCTTCCACTAAAGCCTGTGTGGAGAATGCTCCAAATGATCAAAAATTGGATTGATTTGGCTTAAACCCCTGTGCTTACACCAGCTGAAGCTGCCAGTGGAGCTGGGATCCCCATCATGTCCCCACCTCCAGCTGTTCTAGTTCCCTCCCTTGTGCTGACCCAACCAAGGAGCTCACCTGGCCAAACCCTACCTGAACAGGGGCTCCTCAGGGACCCTTTTCCATGCCCCAGCTCCTCCTGGGCTCGGAGAGGTGGCAGTTCTGGCACAGAGTTGGGGAATGGCGTGGCAAGGAGATGTGACAGTGGGGTGGTGGCAACTCAGGCTATCCTAGAGCAGCTTGAGCCCTCTCACATTGTCAGACTGAGTCATCACAGCAGATCATTAAAGAGCTTTTTAAATCCAAATCATAAAACTTAGTAGCAAGCACCCGTCTGCACGTGCTGTACGTGGGCCCTTGGTGGGAAACAAACATTCTGAATGCTCAGAGGCTGCAGGGAAAGAACTCATGAACACATGTTTATTGCTGTAGCCATGAAACAGCTCCTCAATAGAAGAACCAACTTTTTGTAGGTAGTAGAAACATGGGGAATAACCTCTGGCAGTCACCATGAGCCACAGCTTGGAACAGACAGCTGGTGTGCAAGGTGAGGGTCCTTCCAGGAGAGATGTGCTGGAACAAACTTCCCAGGCAGCAGAGGACCTGTGCCTGGTGCTTCCTGAGTTGCTCCAATTGGGGATGTTCTGGATCCTGTGTGAGGCCATTTGAGTGCACCTTGGCACACCTTGAAGCCAAGAGGGCAGGGAGCTGAGCAGGTCACCCTGGCAGGGCTGGGATGGGCATGGGATCCAGCTGGATCAGCTCCTGCTGCCAAGGCACTGGAGCCTGACAGCAGCAGGGGCTGGAGGGAAAACACTCCAAAGCTCCCACGTGGAGAGGGACCCAACCTGTGCCTTAGGAAATAGGAAGACTTTCAGCTTAGGCTGTGTTTCAGAAGTCTGGGTCTGGGCTGGGAATTCCAATTTGTCTTTTTGAGGGTTTTTTTCTGGTAACTTGAGGGTGAGCCCAGTTTAGGGGTGCTGAGGTGTGTGTTGCCTCTCTTTGGGGTTTTGCTGTGGCCACATGACACAACAGCACTGTCATTCTGCCACCTTTGGCTCCTGATCAAAGTAGCTCCACTGCAGCTGAAGCTTTTTTTTCCCTGTGAGATCCTTTCCCAGTTTCTTGAAGAAGCTGCTGCAGGTGACAATTAGCGTTTCTTTTTTTTTTCAGGAACCACAAAAGTTTCAGGAGAGGGGAAGGGGGAATCGATTCTACCTGCTGCAGAAGTTTGATTTTAGTCAAGAAGCACTGTTTTAAGGCATAGTTACTCCAATACTCTAGGCTTGGAGTTAAAATTAATGTCTGTAGTTTTTTACATAAAAACATGTCTGCTTTGGCTGATAACATTTTGCTGCTATCTCTTCTCACCAGTTATGTGCTTGGTGATAACTCCAAATATACTTCCTTCGGTCTGTATAATGTGGTAGGATGTGGCCCCACTTTTACACTTGGTCTTTAAAGAAATGATTTAAGGTAAAGGTAAGTAAGTACCTCACATTGAGTTTAATGTAAATGTAGGTTCGTTTATTCAGTGTTCTAACAGCTAAATTACTTTCTGTGGGTAATTCATGCTTTTGGTGTTTGGAATAATATTTAAGTGCCAGCCAATTGTTTTAATTTGAGGTGCAATGTGCTAAAAGTGGGCAGTGAATTGGTGTTTTCAGGGGCATGGCTTTCACAGGGCAGCAGTGCGTGCCTGAGTGTGATTGTTAATATCAAAGTGTGCAATTTGCAGCGTGTCCAAACAGTCAGTGGTAGCAATTTCTGCTGAGGAGTCACTGGAAGTAAAACATAATTAGTTCTGTTTTAGTGAACAGAATGGTTTCTAACCCAGCAGCTGGGGAGGAGGGATCCTGCATCCAAGGGATTCAGGGACATGCTCGGCTGGGCATGTTTTCAAACTTTGTGCTGTGGAGATGACTGTGCAGAGGTGGAAGTCTTGTCTCAGAGTGACAGCCAGCTCTTCTGTGGAGCTGCTTTCTCACATAGTTTCCATGCAGGATCAGCTTGCAGAGTATCACAGTTATAGTACAGGTCTGGAGGGTTTCATTTTTTTTTAAGGAGTGTAGAGCTGTAGAAGGTAGAGGGACATGGTGTTTTTTCTGGGTGGTGATGCACAGTCATAAATTGTTATTGTTGTGATTTGTGCATTGACAGAGGACTCTTGACAATAATTTTAGAAGGTGAAATATGATTTATTAACGTGACTCTATAATTCAAGGGATTTTGGTTATTATTTGTTCAGCAAGGAGCATCGGAAACTCCTGCTTCAAGCTTCGTCTAAGGAATATTAGAATAGCTTACACAATTAGAGATAATAACTTTTTATTTCATAGGTTGAGAGAAAGAAAACTTTTTATTTCTCATTACTAGGAGACAGGTAGAAGAATCTAAATGTCCTTAAAACACAACACAGAGATTTGTTTACAGAAACTTGTACAAAGTTTCTGTACAAAAGACAGTAAAAAGAATACTTTTCCATGAAAAGATTTTTCTGCAGGCCTGCATGCAGAAAACCTTATAATATGTTCATGTAACAAATTGTCTTTGGTGAATAAACTTCCAGCACATCTACCAATGTCTGTAGCTCCAGCCATCACTTTCTGAGCAGGTCAGTACATAACACTTCTCGTGTTCTGTAAATTAACTGCAGCAGGAAAGGACAGGGAATGTCTGGATATAACTTCTCATCCTGAAAGTTCCAGGAAAAAATAATATTTCAATATTATATTTAATCCTTGGAGAAACCACAGTTGATTCTTGAATAGAGTTGAGCACGGTGAGGTGGAGGAGAAGATGCAAGAGGTGATGTTTCAGATTTCTTTGTGAAGGTGGGTGCCTGCAGCTCATGGGCTGAACACACTGCTCAGGAGATCCTGGAAAACTCAGTGTCCCTTGTCTTGTGAGGAAGAGTTTGTCTGTCAAAATAGGAGCTTTTGGGTTTTGACTTCGTATTCTCTTTGCTGAACTTTTCAAGACAGGCTGCCAAGGGGCTTAAGGCTCACTGGGGCTTCCTGAACTGGAAATGGAGAAGTTTTTTGCCACTAGGTTAGAAATAACCAGGCCAGGTTGGAGCTCCATGAATGTTCTGCCCCATTCCTGGGAGTGTTCAAGGCCAGGTTGGACCAACCTGGGATAGTGGAAGGTGTTCCTGCCCATGGCAGGGGAGTGGAATGAGGTGGGGTTTAAGGTCCTTTCCAACCCAAACCAGTCTGGGATTCCACAATTCCATGTTCTGTGCTTAAATATTAAAAAAATGCAGATGAGTACTGGGTTCCTTGGTCCTGCCATGACCACACAGGGCAGTTGGCTCGGGAGTGGAGCTGCTTTTACAAACCCTAAGCTGAGAAGGCTCCATGCTCACCTTCCTCCAGGGAAAACTTTTTTTCCCCAGCCAAAGGTAGAGAAGGCTTTGTTTCCAAGGAGCTGCTAAGGATTGTGCCACTGGCTGGAATGGCCAGACATTCTCCAGGGATTACTGGGGGGCTTTGCTTTCCTGACAGGTGACATTGTCCTGAGGTGACACAGCCTTCAGAGAACAGAGATATTTGGAAGTGGGTGACTGGCAGCAGTGTTTAATGTAGAATTTGGAGAGCAGCAGTTCTAGGAGATGTGTAAATTGATTTCAATTTTTTTTCCACAGCCATAAAACTTGTTTATGGTATGTGCTGACAAGAATTCACTATTGGTAACAGTTGTTGAAAGGATACAGTGACTTCTCCACAAACTTTCCCAGTTTGTAACACTATTTTTCTCAGGTTTTGTGAACAAACACACCATGCCTAAACTCCCATGAGCAGTCACATGAGCATCTTGCACTTTGGTGTGATGAATTAATACATTCCACAAAGAATTCAACATTGTATTCACCTCAGCCTCCTCTATCATTTGGGGAATCAGCTGAGAAACTTCTATAGAAATTTGAGAAAAGTTGGCCTGCTGCATTTAAAGTGTACTGGTATGGTGATAAATGGTTTTACTTTTTAAAAAGAGAGTGAAAATTCTGTATTGTGGGGAGATCAGTAGGGCCTTTCAGAATTGGACTCAGATATAAACTGCTCTTTGTTTACAGCTCTGGGTAGATACTTTAAGGGATGGCTAAAAGAATATTTAAGAACTTCACAAAGTTCTGGACCCCTTATTATCAAGTTCTTAATGCACGTTGCATGACTTTAAATGCTCACCAGTTCTGTGGAGTGGATGAGGATGGAGCAGGTGGTCACAGAATGTTCTGTGCAAGTGATGCCTTTAGGGGTCCTGGGGTACCTCACTGTGCTCTTACCTTCACCCAGGGAGGTACCAACAGCGAGTTCAGGTGAGTTCCTTTAGCAGAAAGCTCCAAGATCATGGTGAATCAGAAGGAGCACATTTTAAGGCTGGATTTTCTACATATTCTGTATTATTCTGTCTGAATAATCATCCAACTGCATTTCTGTCTCGTTGAGGTAGGACCAGTTGTCCCTGTGACTTTGCTTGCACAGCCACCTCATTTTATGACCCTCTAAATTTTGAAGCAATAATTTTGGATCCAGTTCATGGCTTATAATGAATAGTAACTACCAAGACTTATCTGGTTGAAGTTTCTGTACAGGGGGAAGAGGAGGAGAAATTATTATCCTGTAGACAAGGAAACTGTGTCACAGTTGGGTGTGCTTAGCACCAGTGCAGGGATTGAGGGCTTGTGAGGCTGAGTGTGAAATGGTGACAGGGGGCAACTACAGAGCCTGAGTGAGGAGAGAAACTTTGGGCATTTCTTTTGGGATCACATGGAGCACAGTGCTGGGGCAGTGAGATTGGAAGTGCTGAATTTTTAGGTCCTTTACAATACAAGATTTTCCTAGAGTTAGCTGTATGGATCTTTTTGAGAGGACAGTTCTGAATTGCTGCTCTGAGTCTGGTTTAGAATAGATGGAAATGGGTGTTTTGGTGTGTTTGTGCTCCTTCTAGTTCAGTGTCTGTTCCCCTGGCTGGAGGGACTTCATGTGGTCCATCACCTTCCTGAAAGAGCTCCTTCTGGATTTATCTAATCTGTTATTAAACCTCCATAGTGGCTCTGGAGACTATGGAGAGATTATTTGAGTGTGCTGGTAGCTCACTGGTTATTTCTATATGCAATCAGTATTTGTCTTGTTCCAAATTAGGCCAGTGAGCATGAAAACAGTTGATTAACATTTTCTTTATTATGACTAATGACGCATAGGAGGGTTTATTTCAAGCTTCATGTGTCTCTTTCGTATTTTTTCAATACTTTGTGAAATGAAAACCTCAACTTTGTTATTAACCATGTTTTCAAAACATGGTTATTGCTGCTGTTCTCTGACCTCCTCTTCATCTATGTTCTTCTTGTGCTGTTGCACCTCGAGATGAAGATGTAATTCCAACCGAATTTGATTCCTCTGCCATTCCTTACAGCTTGGGATTGAGTGGAAAACAGCACTGAATGATCCTGCTTGCAGTGTGCTGTGCTAGATGCCACCCAGAGTGGCAGTGGCTGCCTGGAGCTTGTGCTCCCTGGTTCTTGCTCTGTTCCTTCAGCAGCAATTTTTACCAATTGAATAATATTTCGTGGAGCCTCTTCAGCTGCTGGGCTCTTCAAAATCAGGCTAATGAATTTCTATTTGTCCAGTTTCACAGTCTGGTGGGGTGGGTTTGTTGTGGGGTGTGGAAAAAGAAGTTGGGGGGGGTCATATTGCAGTGAATCTTCTCTGTATGTCTGCAGGCCAGGGCTGGCACTACAGACACAATTCTTACGGTGTTATACAAATGTTTAGTAACTGTTGAAGTTGACAGACAGGTATTTCTCTCTGTAGTAACAAAAGTGTCTTTCAGTTATTGGCTAATAAACGTGAATGGAGAAAAATGTTTCACTGTTGCTGTTTTCTGTTTTCCTTAAACTTTTTCCTGTAGCACAGGGAACTGGGGTTGTGCCTTGTCTTCATAGTCTGTGTTTTACTGCCTCTTGTAGCATCCTCCTCCAATGGCTGCTCCTTTTGGGTGATTTCCCCTGCCTTGGCCCAGCCTGGAGTCTGTTCCTGCTGTGCCAGGGGTTTTGGGTGCCTCCCTGGGAATGGGCCACGCAGAGAAGAGCTGGAGCGTTCATGGCACTCCCAGCTGCTGTGGATTTGTGTCTGGAGGCCCTTTGTGAGTGCCAGGGCAAACTGTGCTTTGTGCTGGCAAGCTCCCCTCGTTCTCTTGGCTGCTGTGGTGTCTGCCCAGCTCAGGGATGTGCGTGGGCACTGCCAGGAGGGAGCAGGGGAAATATTTCAGGTCCACCGGTTTCTTCGCACTGCGGAATTTTATTGGAATCTGACCTCACTCTCATTTGATGGTCCTGGCTTTGTGAAGTATATACAGGAAGGTATCTGGATGGTGTTACTTTGCCATTAAATAAAGCCTAAGTACAAATAAAATACATGCAGATTGGTTTGATTCTTTAAAGTAGACCTGGGAGTTTTAAGTCTGGAGGTGCAGATAATGCTTCCTGTGCCTGGTCACTCTTTGGACTGTTCTTGGTACTCAAGGAACATTTCTTCTACTCCTTGTTTTGCACCACAGATTTCTGATCAGTTTTCAAAGCATGGTCTCCATATGAATTTCTCTGTCACAGAAGATTCTCCCAGTGAATGACTTTCAACCCAAATCATTTATTCCTTCATGTTTAAAGATCTGTTTTACTAAATACTATTAGAAAACTGGCCACCACCTTTAAGAATATCTTTTGTGTACTGGTTAGTATTGGACCTTTGCTTGGCAAACTGACTTTCAGACATTTTCAATAATGTGAGCAAAGTAGTGCACGGTCATCTTTTTGGTATGTTGTGTCTGTGAATAGTATCTGGTGTTCCCTATCTTTAGACAACATCATGTCACATTGGGGCTAGGGGGAACTGTTAATAGATCAGCTGCAAGGGAACTGAACTAAATACCAGCAGGTTGTAACCTGAATTCTAACGTGGTGTGTTTGGTCTGTACCTTTGAACAAATGACATTACAATTTTCTGTTGGTGGTGTGTTTTGTCAGTGTCTGGTGGCTCATAGTTCCTACACAAAGTGCTAAATAAACTCTGACCACTGTATTTCTGTTGTCACATTTAAATAAAGCCTCCTGTGAATAGCAACTTTTCTCTCCTCACTTCTTATTCCACGTTTTAGATTATTGTGCGGTGAAGTAGCTTTTGTACAAAAGCAGCGTTGGGGGCAAGATGTGACACTGAGGGGGGACCCTGGCCTGGGGCAGGAGCTGGTGCTGGGCTGCAGGTGACACTGAGAGCTCCAAGAGAAGGAACACCAGCGGTGCCATCACTCCTGGAGCAGGCACTGCAGCCCTTGGGAATCAGCTCTGCCTCCCTGGCCACTCCAGCAATACTGGCCTTGAACCTGGGATTTTCTTGGACGTTTTCCTGCACTCCCTGAGGAGATACACAGCACTGGAACAGGGAGAAAACAAAAAATGTACAAATGCTCCTGTGAACTTCTGTCTGGACTCTACTGCTGGTATTGACTACCACTAGAAACCTCCAGTTTGGCAATAGACACCCGGATTTATTTGTGTTTGGAGGAAGAAAAAAGACCTATTCAGTTTCCCACAGTGTCTCTGCTTGCTTCTGTCACACTGCTTTGGTGTTACAGGTGGGACAGTGTTGCAGAACTTTCTCTGAAACCATTGAAATTTTGAGTATTTATGGATGTTCTGATGAAGTAGTTAAGTATGATGGTAAATGCATTCTCTCCAAAGCAGTGTGTTGTGACACCTGTGTGCCCTGTTCACCATGCCCACGGTGGAGCCAGGCTGTGATTGTTGTAAGCTGTGATTTCAGGAGGATGATGGTGTTACATTTTGGTTTTAGAGGATTGGCAGTGATGGGCAACTCCAGGCCAAGTTGAAGTATCCTTTAGAAACATGTGCAGGCACTAATGTGACCCAGAAGGATGATGTTACTCTATCAAATGATGCCTTTTAGCACTGTTACCTGAACTTTGTGGTTGAAAACCTTTCAGGTTTCTATCTGAAAGGTAGGAATCTGCATGAGCAGTTTCACTGCAAGTTTTTTTTTGGAATTGTGCATTGAGTTTTTCACGTTACACAGAAAGAGCTGCTCCTTCTCCTATTCCAGGTAACTCAGCTCTGGTTTGTCATTTATCATGGTCTAGTCAGGTATACAAAGATCTTTGGAAACATCCCTGTGAAATATTAAAAAAAAGAAAATAATTGCTTTATCTGAGTGTCTGCAATAGAAAGTTTCTGTAACATTTGTTTTTCAGGCTGCAGTGAGGGAGTGCAGCTTGTGCTGTGTGTCCAGGCAGTCCCCAGGAGGACAGGAGGCTGTTCTGGGGGTGCTCACATTGCTTTTGGGGTCTGGGCTGGTGTGTAAGTGAAGGAGGAGAATCAAAGCATCCCATGGAGTGTGCTGGTCCCACAGAAAACACATCCCAGCACCTGGAAATGGTGGTAGAGCTTGCATGGATGCTGAGCTTGCTGCTGCTTTCAGATTTCCTGGGAAGACACTGGGGGAACTGGAGGTGGGAGGGAACAACTGTACCTCAACCTTCCCCAAAACCCCTTTAAACTGCTGTGCAACACCCTGAAATTAGTCACTGGATTCCTCCTGGTTTATAAGTGCTGAAATAAGATTAAGATGGCAGTTAAGAAAAGAAAATTAAGCTTCTTGATCTTTTCCTGAGAGCTCAGAAATCCCTGCTTTTGTCTGAGGCTGGAGTAAAAACATGCAGTACTTAACTTGGAAAAGATCTCAGCAATAGTAAGCTCCAGAGTGTGGCTGAATGGCTGGATGACTTAAGGAGCCTTGCATAGAATAAATAAGATTTGTTTTCTGTGGCTGTCATTAGGGTTGGCTGGAAAGGATTATCGTGGATGACTCAAAGCAGATGTTCTCCAGTAAACTTTGGAGTGAATTAGTCTGTGCCAGTCAGTCCTCTCAACATGGGAGCAGCGTGGCAGAATTTGGAGTGCTTATCAATTGCTTATCAATTCTTTTGAGCTGTTTGCTGCAAGCTCCCAAATGGGGGTCCTGGAGGTTGTTTTGGGGGGGTACTAAAGGGTTGCAGTGTGAGCAGACAAAGGCACATAGAAACTAAAATGCAAATTCCTGAGACACTGAGCTGGGCAGTTACAGCCCTGCCCAGTGTCCAAAGGGAGTGGAGCTGCTGAATTCCCTGTCCTGTTCTGTTCCCAATCAGCATCTTCAGTAGCCCTTTGTGTTAAGAAATTATCATTTCTGGTGCTGCTCAAAGCAGGGTGGTGTCCTGGCAGGTTTGGTAACACTATTGTCACTTCGGTTATGTGACAGTGTATGAAGTTTATTGTAACAGTTGGTTTAAGGTGAAGATACTGCTGTGCAGGATGGGTGTGCTGCTGTTATCTCTGTGGTATCTTCCCATGAACAGGTGATACTTGAGGTGTTTTGGGAGGCCCTCTTGTTTCCATCACTGTGTTTAACTGCACTACAAGAAATGTCATAATCTGTGTTATTTTAAAATAGGCAAATACGATTTTTCCTGTAAGCATCTCTTTATGGCACTTTGGATGAAACATTCTGAGAAAACTACACAAGGGGAAGGGGGGAGAAGTTGTTGAACGTGCTTGAACATTTTATGTATTTATTTTCAAAGAATCAAGCTTCCCTACAGGTCAAAAAAAAAAAAACAAACAAAAAAACAGGCAAATGAGAGGAGCTGCTGGCAGTTGTCTGGAGTGTGAGATGTTCGTGCTCCGCTCAGCAGTTGCTCCGTGACAGCGCGTTCTCAATTGGTTACAAATGTGTGAGGAATCCAAAATGGGTGGTTTGTGTTCCAGCAGGAGCTGAGGGTGCAAGGCCACTTTCACTGTCCTTAATTGGCACCACGTGTCCCCCAGAGCAGGAGGGAAGTCACAGCCTGTCAGTCCTGGTGTAAACCTGGGAGGTGGTTTAGCATTTGGGGCAGCCTCTGGTGTGTGCTTGGGGGTATTGAACAAGGGCAAAGCTGTGACTGGAAATTCCCTGACCAGTTTCACCTTTCTGTAGGTGTGTGTACACATGAACGTATCACTTTCCCCATCTTGACCTTCTGATAGGCCAATGACCTTTTTTTTTTGCCATCAGTTCTTCATTTAGATAATGAATATTTGGGGATTACCAGTAACTGCAAAAATAATTGTACCAGTTAATGGTGTGTGCAACAGAGCCCTTTTCACCCTGGTAATTCATAGTCTAAAATATGCATTGAGAAGGAGAGTATCATGTTTTGCAAGTTTAAAAATATTTGTCTGGAAACTCCCAGAATTGAGCTTTAACTGTTCTAAGGGCTCTGATTCTAAAAACTAAAAAAAACAACCCTGATGTTGTATATTGCTTAAACTGTGGTGCTAAACTCTCCTTCCTGGGCACTGAGGGCAGGGCAAGGGTCGAAACATGGAAGAAAGTCAGTGCACTGAAGTGAAATAGTAAGAACTAAAATATGTCAGAATAGGTGCTCTTGCTGCTCTAAAGGTTAAGCAGAGTTTTACCAGGCCTGACCTCATGGTAGGGCTTTAAACATCTGCAGAGTGAAGAAAGAACAAGGACAAATTAACTCATCTTTGGCCTGGAGTTGGTTTTATAGGAGTTAGAATCATTCCAAGCCTGCATGGACTTTAAATATAAGTTTGATAAAAGTGAATCAAAAAATCAGGACAAGTATTCCATCACTGACAGCATTACCCAGGCATCTCCAGCACTAAACAGTCCTGCAGGGATGGACAAAACATGGTCTGAACCCAAGGTTTCCTAAAGGGAAGAGACTTCAGCTCCTGGTGCTCCTGTGGTATCTTAGTGGAGGGGTAGAACTGACTTGGAAAAGTCAGTTCTTACACAAGTCAGTGTTTTTAAGATGGGGGGTCATGCAGGGGAGTGTGTGGCTGGGAGGGCAGAGCTGCCTGGTGATGATGATGATGCTCCTGATGAGGTTTCAGGATGATGTGGGATCCCTGCAGAGGTTCTTGCTGAGAAATTTTTCTCACATGCACTTCACATCCAGTTGAGTCACAAATGCAATTAAGCAATAAATGAGACTGTGATTCAAGTTTTCCTGTGCTTATCTTTTAAATCTATCTCCGAAGGTGAATTAGAAATTCCAAGTTTCAGTGCTTTTAACATCAGGTCATGGAAACAAGGATCTCTCTATAGGATCATAAACTGGTTTGGGTTGGAAAAGCTCTCCAAGATTAATGAGTCCAACCCAGCACTGCCATGTTTAGCCCTAAAATGTGTAGTGTGGGGTTTCTCATGGAAACCATTAAAATCAGATGTTTGGTGAGGATGTGCAGGATGTACAGCTGTGCTGGGGGTGCAGTGCAGCCCATCAGAGAACTGATCCTCACCTTTTCAGTGGCTGTGCATTTGTGCAGTTCCTCCACCCCTGCACAGCCCCAGCAAGGGCTGGTGGAGTGGCTGGAGGAGCCCAGGCTGGGGCTGATGGTCTGGGGACACCTGCTGGGCACAGCCCCGGCCTGAGGAGGGACCTGCAGGCTGGGACTCCTGTGTGCAGTGCAGGAAGTGATACTGGGAATGAAACTGCAGAGCAGTGACTTGGGTAAATCTGCAGTGGGGCCTGAAGGATGAAACTCCACATTTCCTGCCCCACTTGGCACTGGGTTCCTGTTAGGCTGTGCACAGCTAATTGGTGCTTTGCAGAGGGGTCTCAGAACTTTGTTACTCAGCCACAGCAGCTTTATTGCCACTGTTTCCTTGGGTTTTACATAAGAGTGTGTGTGTTACAGCTCCTGCAGTTTCCAACTAGGTCAGTAAAAGTGTCCTTGTCCCTATTCCTTGAACAATCAGCTCCCTAAAGCCAGACAGTCTGATAGCAGTTTGTGATTAATGCTTCCAGCAATTATAAAGTGGAAGGTCTTACATTACATTTGTTAACTAAGACCAGTACATGAAACATGAAGTGACTTTGTCTTCCTTGTTGCAGATCCATAACATGGTGGCAGTGCTGGAAGTGATCTCCAGCCTGGAGAAATATCCCATTACCAAAGAGGCACTTGAGGTATGTCACCCTCTGAACATGATTTTTTATGTGTATAAAAGGACTTTTTCCTGCCTTTCTAATTTCCATCGGAGCTTTTCTGGAAACAATAGATGGATTGCAAAGGATTCACAATTAAGATATTATTTTGTCCCTCTTGTGCTGTTTCCAACATCTCACTGAACACAGGGATCCTTTCTGGGCCCAGATCAGTATTCTGGGCAGCACAGTTCCTGTTTGTGCAGGGCACTACATTAATCATCACTTGCCACTGATTAATTCTGTTGCACTCAGCAATATCACCCTGCAGTTCTGGTCACCTCTGTAGACGTTTGGTGACCAAGCACCTAAAATCTGAAATAGGAATAGAGTTGCTCTGGGTCTGTAACATTAATCTTAAATTCAGTTAAGCAGGTTTCAAGGCCTGATATTTGTGGTGAGATCAGGTGTAGGGAGGGCTGAACTCTCACTGGCCACTCGTAGAAACAGTCCAAAGAAGTTTTATGGCTGAATTATAGATTTCTTTTTCACTCTTTGTATTGAAATTAGCGGTGTTCGTGCTTTTAACTGTTGCTTAATTACACTCCACCTGTATTTCAACATATCTATCACAACAGGTTGCATATTTCTCTCACAGTCTGGTCTGTGTTCTCCTTTGAAGTACTTTTCTTAAGAAATCTGACTTGTGGAACAGTTCTTTGTTTTCAAATGTGCTTTGGGAACAATCAAACACTTCCTTCCGCTCATGAAACCACCTTGGAACACCCTGGGAATGTTGTTTAAATGGCTTTTTCATACGTTTCCACGAAGCTGGGGAGTGAAGGGAGAGGAGAGAGGTGGAGGAAAAAGGTAGGACACTACTCACACCTGGTAGTCAGATTTGTCAAACGGAGATTTTTATTGTTAACGAGTTACTGTAACAGGCAAAGATCTGGAATTCTTTTCTCTTGGCTCTCTCTGCAGATATTATACTTTCCTTGTGATAAACACACACCTTTGGGTGCTGCATTTCCCCTCCAATCTGAATCTGCACCCTTATTCTTATGGTTCTTTCTCATTAAAGAATTCCTTTCTGATGTTTTTCCCAGCTCTCCTGCTTTTACCAGGGAATAAAGACAGCGTGACTTGAAACCTACAGTTGGTTTCATGTTGCGTGGCAGAGCACTGGACTAATCCTTTCCAAAAAGATTAATCCAACACTTAAATCTTCAGTGTTTTTAACCAGGTGTTTCTCAGGGGTGAGCATTACAAAGCAGAAACATTCCTTAAGAATTTTGCATGGAATGATAAATGTTTGTAAAACACCTTGTCTGTCTTTGTAGGAAACCAGACTCGGGAGGCTTATCAATGAGGTGAGGAAGAAGACATCCAATGAGGAACTTGCCAAACGTGCCAAGAAATTGTTGCGGAATTGGCAGAAGTTGATAGAACCCGTAACCCAGAACGAGCCAGTGCCAAGGGGGCTGCCCAACCTGCCAGGATCAGCAAATGGAGGTGCTCACAACTGCAAACCAGACTCACAACTCCCTGCTGTGCCCGGCGCCAAGCCCATCAGCGAACTGAAAAGCAGGAATGACATCCAGAAACTAAATTCTCCAAAAACAGAGAAACTGGGAAATAGGAAAAGGAAAGGTGATCACAGGGACGGGCATCAGGGCCCTCCTCCCCCAAAGGTCTCCAAAGCTAGTCATGAAGTATTACAAAACTCTTCACCCCCTCCAACCAATGGGATTGGAGGTAGTCCTGAAAATTTTCCTAGTCCTGTAGACATAAACCTACACGCAGGGCCTGAAAGCAGCAGGACAGATCTCAGTGAAAACGATAAACACAATAAGATCCCAGTAAATGCTGTAAAACCTCACACCAGTTCTCCAGGACTTGTAAAACCTTCAAGCACTTCCTCGTTACTAAAGACTGCAGTGCTTCAGCAGCATGATAAATCAGAAGAAGCCACGGGCCCCCACCAGCCCAAGAGCCCATGCTGCTCCTCCTTTAGCCCCAGGAACGTTAGGCATGATACTTTTGCTCGGCAGCACACCACGTACTCACCAAAGGATTCGATGCCCAGTCCGTCTCAGAGGTCTCAGCTGGCAGACGCCACACAGGTGCCATCGCCACCACCATCCCTGATGCAACCATCCACACCTCCCATGCCAGCCAAGAGACTGGAGTTCCCTCCTCAGGCGGCCCCCGAGGTGGCACAGCACTGGCAGGAGCAGCAGGGAGCCCCCGAGGGCCAGCACAGGCACACAGCAGGGACACTTCAGCAGCACACGGCTCCTCCCGGCTGCAAAGCCCACCCCGGGGAATCACACATGGGCTTCCCACAGGACACTTCCAGAATGGACAGTGACGATGCTGCTTCAGGGTCTGATAGCAAAAAGAAGAAAAGGTACCGACCCAGAGACTATACAGTCAACTTGGATGGGCACGTGACAGAAGGGGGTGTGAAACCTGTGAGGTTAAAAGAGAGAAAACTCACTTTTGATCCCATGACAGGACAGATAAAACCTTTAACACCGAAAGATCCTTTGCAGGTAGAAATCCCTGCACTTACTGAACAGCACAGGACAGAAACGGAAAAGCAGGAGCAAAAACCCAACCTGCAAAGCCCCTTTGAACAAACGAACTGGAAAGAGTTGTCCAGAAATGAAATCATTCAGTCATATTTAAACAGACAGAGTAGCTTGCTGTCTTCATCAGGAGTACAGACTCCAGGAGCTCACTACTTCATGTCTGAGTATTTAAAGCAGGAGGAAAGCACTAGAAAAGAGGCTAGAAAGACTCACGTTCTAGCTCCTAACAGCAAACCTACAGACTTGCCTGGGGTCACCAGAGAGGTCACGGGCGATGACCTCGACAGAATACGTGACCACAACTGGCCAGGCGTGAACGGTTGTTATGACACACAGGGTAACTGGTATGATTGGACACAGTGCATATCCTTAGATCCACACGGGGATGATGGGAGATTGAACATCCTGCCTTACGTCTGCCTAGACTGAGAGCAGTCCTGCTAACCACGCTTTTTACACCTGCAGTTAGCAGAACTGGCAGACACGATGCCACTTCCAGCTGGAGAGAGCCTCCTGTCCTGGACAAACAGGCCCCACGAGCAGAGGGGGGGAGGGAGCTGGGCCTTTCCAGCTCGTTCCTTTAAATTCTCCTTTTGTGAAATGCTGCTACCAGTTTACTAACAATTGCAAAGGAAGGCATACGAAGGTTGATCAGTTGAGTTCAAAACTCTATAGCGAGCCAGCTATAAAAAGTGTTAGTCCCCAAGAAGTGAAGAGGATTTCCAGCACTTTCTGAATGCCGGAATCTTATTACAGGCAGGTACAGAGAAAAATTGTGGAAGTTACCTTAACAAAATATGCATCTATTTATTTGACTTGATTTGGGTTTTTATTTGGCAGTGAGATATTCGAGAGACAATGTGCAAAAACTGTAGTTTTATTTCTATCACATCTCTGAACATGATTGCGTTATTTAAGAGTCATGTGGTACGGAGATTGGGTTTTAAACAGCAGGTGTTGCACTGCAGGCTGGGCCACCAGCTTCAGCTCAACATTCCATAGGCATCCACATATTTTAGTCTGGTTTCAGTTTAAATCCAGTCTCTGAGAAATGCTGCAAAAACTAGATGTTTAACGATATTTTTTGATCCCACCACCACCAGCCAAATATTTTTCCTCCTTTTCCCTTCCTGCAAACTTATAGGTAAAAAAGAAAAAGACAAAAAAAACCAAAAAGACAAAAAGAAAAAAAAAAAAAAAAAAGAAAAATCACCTTTTCTAGAATCTAAATGTAATGAGGGTGCTACAAGTTTGTAACTGTACTGTGAGAGGGAAAAAGGAAGCCTGTTTGTATGCTGGAAATATACTTGTTACCATTCCTTTAGATATTGTTTGCCTTATGGATATCCATCATAAACGCAATTTGCAAAAACAAAGAGCCTTAGTGAATGTACAGTAACTAGACTTCTGTGTTCCTGGGATGCAGAAGGGAGCAACTTTGCTATTTGGTCCTTTAAGTGGACACGTTGTGATATAAATGTGGAAATAAAAAAAATTTGCACAAACCAGTTTGTGAATTATTTATATATACTCCACTCGTTTTCCCCCCCAAGTTTGCTCAGTTCAGCCCAGCTGAGGGAGCCCTGGCACTGGGGACCCTCGGAGCAGGGAGGTGGAGCCGAATCCAGGATTGTCTTCCAAGAACCTTGGTGTGCTGTCCAGTCACACAGGGTGGAGCTGTTTTAACTCTGCAGACTGATAACCCGACTGCTGATAATGTACCTCAAAGTCTAAAGAGATCAGACTTCATCTTTCCGTCTCGGTAACTTTGTAATGTTTTATTCCTGATTGTTACAGTGCTTTCTGAAGCAGCCTGGGGTGTAGAAAGTGAAGGATTTCTATTAACTGTAATTGCTTTAATATTTGGGACTGTGTTGTTTGATGCAGCCCCCAGTGTTGGGCTTCTGTTCAGGGGGTCGGGGAGGGGACACTATACCAAAAATATTCCTGGGTTTAGTGATGTTAACTCTGTTAACCCATCTGTGCTGGAGATGAGCCTTGGCCAGAGTTGTCCTGCCTTTGAGGGCAGAGTCAAGCTCTTCCCAGGTTTTCAAAGGAAGGTGCTCCTGGCCAGGCCTGCATTGTGTTCATTCCCTGGAATGCAACTGATGAAGTCTGGTTTATTTTTAAGTAATTCTCGTTCATTTATGATCTGACTGTTACTGAAATGTGTGGGTATCTCAGAAATAACGATGTCTGTGTGCTTCCATTTCTGAAATCTGAGGTCTGAGAGTGAAACCAGAAGTGGTTACCAAAAAATGCGTCCAAGTATATTTTCAGTTTACTTCCATTTTGTCCTCCTGCAGTTGCTGAGGTTGAGCAGTGTGGTTTAGAGCTGGGGAAAGCTCCTGTCTTGCAGTTCAGATTTGATGGCAGAGGGCTAAGCTGCTGGTCATTTTGGAAATGCTTAAGTTTTGTTTATGTAAAAAAGTACTGTGCATCTTATCTCCCCCTGCCCTTCCTCCCTCCTTCCCTGAATGGTGCCATTTAGGAACAGGGTCCGTGCTCTCTGGAGGCCTTTGAATTCAGGAAATGATGAAGTATTACTTGATCAATTCCATCTTTTTCTCCACTGCTTCCATTTCTGATGCAATTGATGGCCTTTGACTGCACTGGGTGAGGTGATACCCGAAGCTCATCACAGCTTTCAGATTACACCCAAACTGCCTGTGCTGATGCTCCTCTGTTCGAGGAAGCATCAGGAATCAGACCCAGCCCTTTCCCTGGTGGTACAAAAACTGCTGGAGAAATTCCCTCCCAATGCAAGCTTTAAATCTTGTTCCTTGCTGAGTTTGTTGCTGCTGTAAGGGGTCAACTCACTTGTGTGTCCTCCAGGGTGAGATGAGGCTTGACAATCTTTATTTCAGCATGCCAGTATAACCAGTTCTGTGAGCTCCAACAAATGTGAATAAGTTTACAAGGTGATATTTTTTTGTCAATTTTGTAAACAAGTTCAAATGAAGTTTACCATGTGCGTACCTACTGTGTACTCTCATTTGTGCATGACTCAGTTTCTGTGCTACTTTCTCCTACCTCTCTCACAAAATTTCTCCTCCTAACCCTAAAACCGGAAATTAAAACCCTGCCATTTCTTCCTTTGCAACGGATGACATGAAATGGCTCATCAGCAAATCTCTGGGGAGTCGCCAATACCTAAAGTGCGTGTTTTTACGGGCAAAATAATTCTGTAGAAATGTCTCTTGACAGGGTGCATGGATGAACCGGGCTCTACAACAACCCCTCCTGCCTGCCAGGTACTCACCCATCCTTTCCCCCAGCCGGCGCTACGCCTTCCTCGCGTTAGTTTTAAAGGTCGGGAGCGATCGTCTCGGTGCCTCCCAGCCCGTGACCTTCGCTCCGTCCCTGCCCTGTCGCTGCCCAGCGCTCCGGTGTCCAGGGGCCGGTGCTGCCGAGGCGGCCCGGGCACCCCTGGGGCTCCATCGCCCCGCGCCGGGGCCGTGCGGGGCTGGCACCGCGGGGACACCGGGGCACACCGGGG
>VXAX01000970.1:265108-288939 GCA_013399835.1 Leptocoma aspasia | reverse complement strand
AAACCCACACACAAACGGGGGGGGCGGGATCCTGGAAGTTTCACGCTGTCTTTAGCAGCTTTGAGGAGCTGCCAATGTTTCACTCACATTCTTGGAGGTGCTGGAAGTCATAAAAAAGCAGCGCTTCATTCTTGGAGTGATCATGGCTCGTTGGGGATTTCACACCTGTGGCATTCAAAGGTGAAAAAAGAGATCGGGGTCTGAGTCAGCTCAAAAATGGATTGAAAACGAAATACCTGTAGGATGGAATTCGTGCTCTTGAGTCGATTTGGTTTCTACTCATCACAGAGGGTTTGATGGCTGATTCTGAGGGGATCCCACAAAACCTTAGAACTGGAAATTCCACCCATGATGGAATTATGGAGTTTTTGAGGTGAGAAGGGATCTTAAATCCCATCTGCTGCCACCCCTGCCATGGCAGGGACAGCTGCCACTGTCCCAGGCTGCTCCCAGCCCCAGTGTCCAGCCTGGCCTTGGCCACTGCCAGGGATCCAGGGGCAGCCACAGCTGCTCTGGCAATTGCAGCCCAGGCAGGAATTCCTTCCCAATATCCCATCCATGCCTGCCCTCTGGCACTGGGAAGCCATTCCCTGTGTCCTGTCCCTCCAGGCCTTGTCCCCAGTCCCTCTGCAGCTCTCCTGGAGCCCCTTTAGGCCCTGGAATGTGCTGGAAGCTCTCCCTGGAGCCTTCTCTTCTCCAGGTGAGCACTCCCAGCTCTCCCAGCCTTTCAATAATAATTATTACTTTGAACAGCGAAAGAATTCTTTGGCACGGAATCCTTAGGAACTGCCTCTAACTGGCGTTTTGGGGTCACTAAATAACCCCAAAAAGTCAATTTCGGGCCGCTCCTCACCACAAACAGCGCTAGAGCCGCGCCTCCTCCTGACGCCACCTCAGCGCGGCCATTACATCCTTCACCTCAGAACTACAACTCCCTTCGTGCCCCGCGGCGGGGCGCCCGCCGGGAGCCGCGCTGAGGCGGCGCGGAGCCTGCCGGGAGTTGTAGTCCCCGCGGCAGCGGCGTGGCGGGCGGGGAGCGAACTACCGGCGGCCGGAGGAAGCGGGGGCGGCAGGGCCGGGGCCGGGAGCGGGGCAGAGTCCCGGGATCGGGATGCGGGCGCGGCCCGGCACGCCACTTCGTTGCCCGGAGCGACACCATGCACCCGGCCGTGGCGGTGGGGCTGGTGTTCGGCGGCTGCTGCAGCAACGTGGTGTTCCTGGAGCTGCTGGTCAGGTGCGGGGCCGCGGAGAGGATTTGGGGGGGTTAAAGGGCCAGGGGAGCCCATTCCAATGGGATCGGGGTGAGGCCTCAGGGTTTGTGAGGGGAGGCAGCAGCAGCGGTGCCAGGGTGGGATTTGGGGGATTTGGGGGTACCCGCGGCTGGCACTGAGGGGGGTGAAACCCCCTCAGGCCTTGGTGCCCCTCATCCATGAGCCCAGACCTGGGTCATCGCCTTGTGCCCCGCTGGATGGGGTTTTGGGGTGGTTTGGGGTTGTCCCCTCAGTGTGGGCCGTGTCGGTGACCCGGCCGGGCACGGGGGATGTCCCCTGTCCACCGGCACAAGGAGCGGTGTCCCCATCCCAGCCCGTCCCAGCTCCCGGAGCGGGCAGCGCTGACAGCCCGGGGAGAAGATCCCAGCAGGAGCTGTCCCCGAGGAGAGCCGGGAATGTTCTCCTGGGAGTGCGCTCCTGGGAATCGTCACTCGCTGCAAAGTCACCGAGTCCCCTTGAATTCCCAGACTGGAGGCTGATGTGTTTGGGGATCTCACCTTCCTTGCCCTGACGTTTTTGGGGATCTCACCTTCCTCACCCTGATATTTTTGGGGATCTCATCTTCCTCACCCCGATCTTTTTGGGGATCTCACCTTCCTCACCCTGATGTTTTTGGGGATCTCACCTTCCTCATCCTGATATTTTTGGGGATCTCAGCTTCCTCACCCTGATGTTTTTGGGGATCTCACCTTCCTCATCCTGATATTTTTGGGGATCTCAGCTTCCTCACCCTGATATTTTTGGGGATCTCAGCTTCCTCACCCTGATGTTTTTGGGGATCTCACCTTCCTCACCCTGATGTTTTTGGGGACCTCACCTTCCTCACCCTCATGTTTTTGGGGATCTCACTTTACTCACCTTGATGTTTTTGGGGATCTCACGTTCCTCACCCTGATGTTTTTGGAGACCTCCCCTTCCTCACCCTGATGGAGGAAGGGCTTGGGAAGGGGCTGGTCCGGAAGCTGGGAAGGCCTGACTGGGGAAAAGTGATGCCTGAACTGGTTTGGTGTGTAAAACCCCAGTGAGCCAGCGTGGGGCTGCACCCCCTGAGCCCTCAGTGCACTTCAGCTTCCAAAACCAGCCCTTACTCCCTCCCAGCCCATCAATATCCCAGATTATTAAGGGAAAAACAGGCTGAAAATGCAGCAGTTGGGATATTTGCTCCAAGCTGGGATTCAGGTGCCTTCACACCAGGTTGCACAATCCCTGGATAAATCAAGAAGCAGTTCCTGGAAGAAGAGGCTTGGTGTGAGGAGTTGTCTTTCCTCTCAGGGATTGCCCCAACCTCTGCATTTCCTGCCTGGCTTGTGTTGCAGCATCACTGACAGAGGAGGAATGAACCCTTTGGAAGCAAAAAAACCCCTTTGGATTTGGCTTTTTTTGCCACTTGTGTCTCCTCCAGGCAAACCTTAAACCAAAACATTTGGCTCTGTTCAAAGACTGAATTATTCAAAGGTGACTGAACCCCAGAGGAGCAAATTCCAGAATGGCAGACGTCAAGGAAAAGCTGCTTTTCACACAAAACCTTCTTTTAAGCAGCACCTCTCATCCACTTTCAAAATTCCTCCATTCCTAACAGCTCAATCACCTGTGCCTTTTGCTTGCCCTGCTCACCTTTAGTCCCAAAATTGGGATAACACCAATTATTTTGTTGGGTTTTGGAAGGAAAAGTTCCCCCTGCAGATGAATATTCCAAAGAACAAGCAAAATTCTAGAGCAGAATCCCAGGAAAAGGCAGTGACCAGGCTGGTGAGGAGTAGCAAAGATGATTGGGAAGAAATTTGCTCAGGATTTATAAGTAAAGGAATGGAAATTCCTGAGGGCAGACAAAAGACTTTAAATGTGTGGAGAGTGGCTGCAGAGGAAAGGAGAGAAATATTTCTGCTGGGCTATGGAGGCAGAACAAGAAATCTCAAATTTCTTGATTTAAGAAAAAATCGAGAAATTTTTCCGTAAAGTTTAAGGAAAAAATATGATTTTTTTCCTTAAAAATTTCTTTGGAAGGGATGTAAATCAGGCCCAAAAATCAGATTTTCTCCTTTTCCATGTGGTGAAGTGGGAGGGAGAGCAGGGCAGCTTCTAGCTGGGAGGACTCTTTTTGGTTGTCTGCACCTGAGGCAGATCTTGGGCTGATAGATGCAGATTTATCTCATTTTTTAGGTGGATCTGAGCCAGGATTGTGAACCAAAGAAGGGACCCTTCTTATCTCTGTCTTATCAGCCAACACTGCTGCTAAAGTGGGGTCGTGTCCAGGGATCTGGGAGGAGGCAGAGTCCAGCCTTGTGTTATCCCAGGTTTCCAGCTCCTTGGGATCCCCTCTGCAGGTGAAATGTTGGAGATACGGCCGGAGATAAGATTTGCAACCCTGGAGCTTCTGCTTCAAGGTCTCTTCTCCTTCTCTGTGGAACTTTTGGCCCTGTCAGCCTCGGGGTTGGAGTTTTATGGATAATGAAGCTGGGAAGAGAGTGGGAATTGGCAGGTGGGCAGAGGGGAGTGGCTCAGGGTGGTGCCTAACCCTGCAAAAAATAGGAAAAAAGGGATTTTTCCAGGTGCTGTCGGGTGAGCCCTGCATTGCCCAGGTCACTGCTGCTCCTGAGAGCTCTGTGAGGTGACAGAGGAGAATATGGAGGAGACAGCTTGGAAATTCCTGTTTTCCAGGGCATCTCCCAGCGTGAATCCTGCAAAACGGCATCCAGGGACGGTGTGTTCCCTGAGGAGCGGGACTCTCCCAGCAATCCCTGGCCTCAGTTTCTGTCTTGCACCAGAAAAAGAAAGGGAAAGATTCCCTAAATCCCTCCATCTCCCACGAGCTTTCTCATTATCTGCCCTGTCCCAGCCTCCTCTGAGCTTCTGCTTCCCAGGAAATCCTTCCCTGCTCCCTGGCAGCTCCTTAGGGAGGCTTTTGTTTGAATTCCCTGCTGAGGAATTCCTGTTCCCACAGGATAAACACTTGGTTTGCTTGGAGGTGCTGGCATTTCTGCTTTCCTGGGTCCCTCTACGGGGGACAGAAAGGGACTAGGAGGGTCCCTTTTGAGCTCAGACAGAATTTTGTGGATTTTGAAGCCTTGTGGAGTTGGTGTCACATTAACAAGATCCATGGATGTCACGTGGGATTTATTGCCAGGACTTTTTTGGGCTCCTGGGAGGAGTTTTGGCCCCGTCCAGAACCCACAACCAAAGTTTTCTTTTGGCATCCAGAAATCCCAGGGGAGCTGAAGCTGTTTTAGAGGGAATTGAACCAATCTGAGCCAGGGACACTCTGCCAGCACAGACCTGACCTTGGCACTTCCCTCCTGCAGCAGGAATGAGGAATATTGAATTTCCAGCTGCCTTTTCCTCCTGGAAAGGCAGATCGCCTCAGATTACCTGACCTCTAACAAACACAGCAGCTTTTAGGAAAGGACAGAGTCCTGCTAAAGCCACTTCCCATGGGAAAGAGGGAGATCCAGCAGTTTTTTCTTTCACTTCCTGACCAGTTCCTCTTGGGAAATGTTTGAGGAAGGGCTCCCTGCAGGTGAATAAACCCTGAGTAAAGGCTCTCCAGGGTGATTCTCACTCTGGGCTGAGGAGCTGCTGCCTCCTTTTCTTGGATCCCAGTGTTTGTTGTGCATGGAATGGCTCTGATGCTTGTCTCTCACACCTGCAGGCAGTTCCCAGGATGTGGGAACATCGTGACCTTCTCCCAGTTCCTGTTCATTGCCGTGGAAGGTTTCATCTTCGAGGCCAGCTTCGGGAGGAAGCGCCCGGCCATCCCCATCAGGTACAGCCCCAAGGTTTTCCCAAGCAGGGCTTGCCTGCATCTCTCTTTTCTCCAAAAAGCTTTTCATAAAATGGCTTTTTCACTTATCCTCTGTAAATCCCATCCATCCTGCAGCATCTGCAGAGCCACGTTGGGAAGCTGTGAGGCCGGATAAAATCCGCACTCGCTTGTCAGGAATTTTTAATGGGAAATTGCCATCAGATCCTTCACTGTCACAGGAACAGGGCAGAGTTTTGCACAGGGAAGAGTTTGCTGTGCTTAAAGAGCTTTTTATCTCTGGGCTTTGGTGTGGTGGGAGTGGGAAGGGAGAGTTTTCTTGGAAAATCACCCAAATTCACTTCACATTTCTCCACTGGGGATGAGCTTGGTGACAGACCCAGGAGCGCCGCTCTGCTCCAGACCTCTCCGTGCATCCCACAATCATTCCTGAGGGGTCCCTCAGCATCTCAGGGAGGTTCCTGCACATCTCCCAGGTATTTTTTCCATGTTTCAGGAACTATTTCATCATGGTGGCCATGTTCTTCACCGTCAGCGTGGTCAATAACTACGCCCTGAACCTGAACATCGCGATGCCGCTGCACATGATCTTCCGCTCGGTGAGCCCCCTCCTCCTCCTGCTCCTCCTGGGGCTCCCATTCCATCTTTTCTGCTGGAATTATCCCTGCTCCATGTGTCCTGAGAAGCACCAAACTCCTGTGGAAATCCTGAATTCCAGCTGCTGGGAGAGCAGCCTCGCTCCAAAGCTCAGCTGCAAATGTTTCACTTTATGGTGTTGATCATTAAATTCCAGCTTAATGGACAGACAGGGAAACAGGCTCAGACAGGCTTTGGAATTCCAAAGGTGAGGGGGAAGTGACAGTGACAAAACCAATCCCAGACTCTGGTTGGCCAAAGGGATCCAGCTTTCCCTGCCACCAAGTGTTTAATGTTCTGGTCTTGAACACTGCAGGTCAGAGAGCGTGGATTTAGGATTTGGCCTAATTCCACCTGCACAGGTCTTTGTTTTGGAAAAAAAGCATTAGACTGCATCTTCACTTAAGTGTGGATGAGTGCCAGGTTAAAAGATCTTTTAAAACCCAAGGAAATGGATCCCCAGCTGTTGGGATTAACAGAATCTCCTGATGGCAGCTGTTTTCCCAGAGCACATCCTGGGGGTGGAATATCTGGAATCAGGAGAGGTTCAAAAGGATAAAACCAGCCCACACTGAAGGAGGCCTGTCCCACATGACCTGTGAGGGGTGGTTCTGGTCCTGCAGTCAATCCCTGGAGCTGGGCTCCTGTTCCCAGTTAAACCAGTGGGATTTGGCCACGTTCTGGTCACACACTGAGAAAAAAGGAAGAGGAAGGTCCCCTGGCCAGGAGATCCAACTCAGTATCCTCATTCCCAAGGCACCCAGCCAACCTTCTCCCCTTTCTCTGGGGACTCAGAATCATGGAATCATTGAGGCAGGAAAAGAACTTCAAACTCATGGAGTCCAACCATGCCCAGCACTGCCAAGGCCACCACTGCCCCATGTCCCCAAGTGCCACATCCACAGGGCTTGGAAATCTCTCCAGGATGGGAACTCCACCCCTTCCCTGGGCAGCTGTGACTGGGCTGGACAGCCCTTTCAGGGCAGGAGTTTTCCCAATATCCAACCTTAAGGAAGCTGTTCCTTCTCCCTGTCAGTTTTCCTGCTTCAAACCTGGTGTTTCTCTTGGTGTTTTGGCATCTACCACACTGAGTTTGCAGTGTCCCTTTGGGATGAGCATCCCAATCTGGGGAATTCTGGCCTGCTCACCTCCTGTTTTGGTTTTCTCTTCTTTGTTTTTTCCCCCCAGGGTTCTCTCATAGCAAGCATGGCTCTAGGGATCATCATCCTGAAGAAAAGGTAAATCACAAACTTCATATCTTTAGGGAATGCTCTGCCACGGACTTAATCCTGGTGGGTGTTTTGTGCCATCACTTTTCCTGTGAAATATTCTGCTTTTAATGATGGGAAACTGGGACAGAGAGCATGGAATAGCTCCTTTTGCATTTCCACCTCTCCCTCCTTTCTTGGCTGGAATTATGGGCTGGGAAGAGATTTTACACAGCTGCAGCCTCTGTGTTCACCCCTGGCTCTTCTGGCAGTGCTCCTGGGGGATGCTGTGCAGGCTGTGGCTGGGGTGGAGCTCAGTGCCTGCCTTCTGCTGGGGACTGTGGCTCCAGCAGTGCTGATAACACACTGATAACATATTGATAACACACTGATAATGCTGAGCTGTGCCTGCACAGAGTCACGGCTGGAGCTGTGGGATAAACTGGGATAAGTGTTGGGATAAACTGGGATAAATGTTGGGAGAAAAGCTCCTTTAGGTGCTGAGCTGGAGTCAGCTGGCCCTCCCAGGGTCAGGAAGTGGGAATGTACCTGTTATCCCAGCTTTGGAGCAGGAATGCAGGGAAGCGGGGGATGGACACGAGCCAGGCGGGGTTGGTGACGTGTCCCTTGTCCCCTGTGCAGGTACAGCGTGTCAAAATACACCTCCATAGCCCTGGTGTCCCTGGGCATCTTCACCTGCACTTTCATGTCTGCAAAGCAAGTGGTAAGGACTGGGAAGGGACAAGGAACCTCAGGAATTCCCTTTGCCTGGTTTTTCATGGAGACATGAGGTGTGTCCGACCTCTGTGTCTGCTCCCCAAAAGCTTTTCCTCCTGGTTTTATTTTCCTGTGGTTTGGATGCACAGACATGTGGGATTTCACTTAATTACAGGTGTCTCTTCACCTGTTTTTGCTGGGAATAAACCTTTTGTTTTTGGCCTCAGAGGTAGCAGAAAGAAGCTGCTTTTTCTTACCTTGTGTGGCAGGCAGGAGCAGGCAGATCCTAAACAAAACTCAGCCATCTGAAATCTTCCCTCTTTCCATCCCACAAGAGATTGTTGCCTTTCAGGCTGGATTTTTCCTGTTGCCATCCAGCCTGAGCCTTAAATAAAGTGCCTGTGCTCACAGAGCAGGAGGGAGGGAAGCAAATGCACGTGGAACACACTCAGAGCTTTTCCTGGGTCAGCACCCACAGCCTGACCCCGTCAGCTGATGACAAAAAAATGGCACAAAGTGGTGGCCAAGTGAAAATTGCCTGCACTTAATCCATCTTGGAGAGGTTGGAAATGAAAGGGAGCTGTCAAAGCTCCAAATTCCCCATCATTTCAGAGCTTTTTATCCTCAGAATGGCTGAGGAAGGGCTGGGCTCTGCAGCCTTGGCTCTGTGTTAATCCAGATCAACTCCAGTAATCAATTCCAGCAGGGCTGGAATCTTGGGGTAGAGCTGACAGCTGTGGCAAAGGTGAATAATCTGATTTTCCCTGAGCCACAGGGAAAGAGCTGAGGCAAGTCAAGCTGGAGTTGTGCCCTCAGCCTGATTTCCTCAATTTCCTGACTACAAGCCTGATTTAGGTCTGGTTTTAGCTCCTGACTGGGGCTTGGCCAGAGCTCTTACTCCTTCCACTTATCTCTGGGATGGGGGCACAGGAAGCTGGGAATGGGATGGGGTCACAGGAACCTGGGAATGGGATGGGGTCACAGGAACCTGGGAATGGGATGGGGTCACAGGAACCTGGGAATGGGATGGGGTCACAGGAACCTGGGAATGGGATGGGGTCACAGGAACCTGGGAATGGGATGGGGTCACAGGAACCTGGGAATGGGATGGGGTCACAGGAACCTGGGAATGGGATGGGGTCACAGGAACCTGGGAATGGGATGGGGTCACAGGAACCTGGGAATGGGATGGGGTCACAGGAACCTGGGAATGGGATGGGGTCACAGGAACCTGGGAATGGGATGGGGTCACAGGAACCTGGGAATGGGATGGGGTCACAGGAACCTGGGAATGGGATGGGGTCACAGGAACCTGGGAATGGGATGGGGTCACAGGAACCTGGGAATGGGATGGGGTCACAGGAACCTGGGAATGGGATGGGGTCACAGGAACCTGGGAATGGGATGGGGTCACAGGAACCTGGGAATGGGATGGGGTCACAGGAACCTGGGAATGGGATGGGGTCACAGGAACCTGGGAATGGGATGGGGTCACAGGAACCTGGGAATGGGATGGGGTCACAGGAACCTGGGAATGGGATGGGGTCACAGGAACCTGGGAATGGGATGGGGTCACAGGAACCTGGGAATGGGATGGGGTCACAGGAACCTGGGAATGGGATGGGGTCACAGGAACCTGGGAATGGGATGGGGTCACAGGAACCTGGGAATGGGATGGGGTCACAGGAACCTGGGAATGGGATGGGGTCACAGGAACCTGGGAATGGGATGGGGTCACAGGAACCTGGGAATGGGATGGGGTCACAGGAACCTGGGAATGGGATGGGAGCACAGAAACTGGGAATCGGATGGGGGCACAGGAGCCTGGGAATAGGGACACAGGAGCCTGGGAATGGCATGGGGACACAGGAGCCTCGGAATGGGGACACAGAAACTGGGAATGGGATGGGAGCACAGAAACTGGGAATGGGATGGGGACACAGGAACCTGGGAATGGGATGGGGACACAGAAACTGGGAATGGGATGGGGACACAGAAACTGGGAATGGGATGGGGACACAGGAAGCTGGGAAAGGGATGGGGACACAGGAACCTGGGAATGGGATGGGGACACAGGAGCCTGGGAATGGCATGGGGACACAGGAGCCTCGGAATGGGGACACAGAAACTGGGAATGGGATGGGAGCACAGAAACTGGGAATGGGATGGGGACACAGGAACCTGGGAATAGGGACACAGGAGCCTGGGAATGGGATAGGGACACAGAAACTGGGAATGGGCTGGCTTTGAGAGCTTGAAAAGTAACACTGATTATTTTGGTGACTAAAAGAATTCAGTCTCATCAAACCAGGCCATTCTTCTCAGGAAAAATCCTGATCTGATCAGACTGTGCCGCTTTTTTGCTGGAATCTCTGTATTCCCTGGAGCAGAGTGGGAAGCCCGGGGCTGCTCCCAGCCCTGCTCAGGCAGGAGGGAGGTCTGGGGCAGGGACCTGGTGGCTCTTGGTGACTCTTGTGTCTCCCCTCAGGCATCTGACTCCAGCTTAAGTCAAGAGGATGGACCCCAGGCTTTCCTCTGGTGGTTGCTGGGTAGGTGAGGGCCACATTTCTGGGATACTGGCAGGATTCTTGGAATTCTCTTGGCAAAAGCTGGAGCAGAGAGGGGCTGGGGCTGCTCCAGGTGTTCCTTCAGAACAAGGTGTCACGGAGGAGGCTTTAAAGTGTGGTTTTGTACCTCCACCCTGGGTCTGTTCATGGCTCTTTGGGAAATCTGGGATTGATTATTATCAGTAGTGGCACAAACTGCATCCCTGGTATTTTTAAGGGATCTCTTGGAGACCTGCAATCAAACCCCAGAATCGTTATCAGTTTTCTTATCAAGTCTGGGCGGTTTGGTTTTTTTTACCCCCTGAAAGCCAAATTTGGTGAGTTGAAGCTGCAGGGCTGTGCTTCCCTTCCAGGTATTGCTGCCCTCACCTTTGCCCTGCTGATGTCTGCCAGGATGGGGATTTTCCAGGAGACGCTGTACCAGAAATTTGGGAAGCACTCCAAGGAGGCCCTGTTCTACAACGTGAGTCCCTGGGGCTCTCCCTGCTCCAGGCTCCCTTCCCCTCCTGGATTGGGCACAAAAAGGATCCCACGCTGCCAGGATGGAGCAGTGAGGAGCCTGCTCTGATCCAGGTGCTTTCCAGCAGGGAATTGGGCTGGATTCCCATCCCCTGATCCCACCAGGGATTTGTTTCTCCCCCCAGCACGCGTTGCCACTCCCTGGATTCCTGCTCCTGGCTCCCAACATTTACCAGCACGCCGTGCTCTTCAACCAGTCTGGTGAGTGCTGTGCTGAGGGATCCGTGCTCCTGGGCCTTCCCATCCTCTGGAATATCCTCTGGGAAGTTTCCTTCCTGCAGTTGTGTGTGCCAGCATCTTGGGGATGCCCTTTGAATCCAAGCCCTTTGAATTTTGAGTTTGTAGGAAGGAATTCCTGGCTGGGAGGGTGGGGAGGGGCTGGGCTGGAATTGCCAGAGCAGCTGTGGCTGCCCCTGGATCCCTGGCAGTGGCCAAGGCCAAGCTGGACACTGGGGCTGGGAGCAGCCTGGGACAGTGGCAGCTAGCCCTGCCATGGCAGGGGGTGGAATTTAAGGAACCATTCCATATTTCCATGATTAAAGCCCAAGTTTCTTACTAATTCCCACATACCAGCCACATCCAAGAGTGATCCCTGGGAAAAGGAAGGTGGTAGCTGAAAAATGGGAGCACCAGGACCTAATCCTCAATAAGGGATGGAAACATGGAGCTGCTGAGATTTTTTTTGCTGGTGCTCCCCAGGGTTTGCCATGGGAAGAGAGTGGATTCCTCCACCATGACAGCTCTGACACAGCAGAGCAAGACAGAGCTTTCCTCCTAATATTTTCCCTAACTTTTCCTTATTTTCTGTTCTTCCCTCTGGAATTGCAAGCAGAAGGGCTGTGTAAGGCTGCAGGGAGTCCTGGATCATGGCTAGTCCTGGCAAGGACAGAGGCTCCTCCAGCAGTGACCTCATCCCATCCTTTTTCCCTGCAGAGCTGTTCCAGGTGCCGGTGATCGGCCTGACCCTGCCAATCATGTGGTTCTACCTCCTCATGAACGTCATCACCCAGTATCCTTTGTCCTTTGTCCCACTGGGGTGGCACAGCAGGGTTGGGGCTGGCTTCCTCAATCCTTGGAGTCTTCCCTGCCCTTGGGGAAGGGAGGACTTGGAGTCTTCCCTCCAAAAATACGGGAAAAGGGAACTTTTGGTTTTCAGGTTGGACTCGATGGTCTCAAAAGACTCAAAGGTTTTTTCCAGCCTGGTTTGTTCTGGGATTCTGGGACTTCTGCTCCATGGAAATGGAGGAGTTTGGAGATTCTGTTGTCCGTCTCAGTCCCAGCTGCTCCAGTGGGGGAATCTGAGATTTGGGGTTTCCCTGAGTTTGATGTGTCCCGTTCCAGCCATGCTGATCCCAGCAGGGAATTTCACCCATGCACACCAGGCTGCCCATCTCCCTGCTCCCTCCCATTCCCCAAGGGAATCTCCAATCTTCATCCCTGCTATCCCTTATGTCCTTCTCTCAGGAGGAGCTAAATCCTTGGAATCTTCCCTGCCCTTGGGAGCTGCTGTTGGCATGACTCCAAAAATACTGGGAAAGGGAACTTTTGGTTTTTTAGGTTGGATTTGATGATCTCAAAAGTCTTTTCCAACCTGGTTTGTTCTGGGATTCTGGGACTTCTGCTCCATGGAAAAGGAGCTTCCCTTGGCTCTGTGGCAGGGATTGTCACCCTTTGCCACTGCAGTGGGGGAACTGGGAGATTTGGGGTTTCCCTGAGTTTGGCATGTCCTGTTCCAACCCAGGTGATCCCAGGAGGGAATTTCCCCCATGCACACCAGGCTGCCCATTCCCAAAGGGAATCCCCAATCTCCATCCCTGCTATCCCTTGCTGTTGAGTCTTCTTAGGGTTGGGATTCAATGTGTGAGATGCTATTTTTTGTTTGGACTTAGATGTTTATTAGTTTTTATTTATATTGTAGTTTCATAAACTGTGGGTTCTACAGCACTTCACTCTAACAAACTAAAAATGGAGCTGGTATCTTTATAAGGCTTTTTAAGGATAAACTGTTTAATTAAGAAATGGCACTTAAATAATTTTTACTTTTAACTTAATAACTAACAACTTACGGCTTGTAATGTGGACTTTATCTAATTACACAATACTACTCAAACTCTTGAAGAAGAAGGACTAGCTTTTGCCCTAGAACTTTTATTTTGCTTTATATATATTACCATATTCTGGGTAATATATATAAACCTGTTCTGGGTTGGAACAGGACACTACAAACTCAGGGAAACTTTAGGTTTTCTGCTGTGTGATACGACACACTTCTATTTCAACTACACATTTATCATCTCAGATCTGTAATTTAATTTTGGAGGATTTCTCCACAGTTTCAGGTCAGATGCAGTGTTCTCTCGGGGGTCAGTGCCTGGCAGCACAGGAAGTGTAAAATTGTCATTATCCAGGGTTCCAAGGCCTTACCTGCTGCTCCCAGGTACGTCTGCATCCGCGGCGTCTTCATCCTGACCACGGAGTGCACGTCCCTCACCGTCACCCTGGTGGTCACGCTCCGCAAGTTCGTCAGCCTCATCTTCTCCATCCTCTACTTCCAGAACCCCTTCACGGGGTGGCACTGGCTGGGCACTGCCTTTGTCTTCGTGGGCACCCTGATGTACACCGAGGTGTGGAACAGCCTCGGGCCCCTCCTGGCGCGCTGCTGGAGGAGGAGGAGGCCGAAGGAGGAGTGAACCCAGGGATTGTCCTTCCGCAGGGACCTCGTTGTTGTTTTCCAGAGCAGAGCAGCAGGAAGCCCCCCCAGGGGGTGTTTTTATAGCAGGGGAGGTGTTGGCTGTGCCAAGCTCCTGGGAGAATGGGGAGCCTCCGCTGGGAACTTTGGGAACGGATCATGGAGAAACAACCCGGGTATTTTCTGTCAGTTGGCATTTTTTTCCAATTTTTCCTGCTTTTTTTTTTTATCATTGGAATAACCCTTTTTAAGGAAAAGCTGACCCAGAGCTTTGTTGGGAGCCCAACTTTGGTGCTGTTGGCTTGGATCAGCTGGACCCTGAGCCAGTTTGGTGCCGTCCTTTAATTGTCCCGGTGTCTGGAGCTGGTGGCTGAGCCCCATTCCAGTGGGAATCCCCGATCCCTGTGCTGGGAGCATGTGGGATACAGCCCCAGCTGGAGCTTCCAGTCTGCCCAGAGGATCCTGAGAGGCCTGGGTTTACTCTCCCTTTCCCAGTTCTCCTCCCATCCCTTGGGATCAGCTTCCTCATGGCTTTTGTGTCAGCCTGGCACAGGCTCCCTGTCCCTCAGTGTCACCCCTGGTTGGTTTTCCTGGAGTTTCCCTGCAGTTTTCCTGGAGCAGCACCTTGTTCCCGTGGTGGTGCTGCTGTCCCTGCTCAGCTGGGACAGTTGAGGCATCCAGGACGGATAAAGGGGGTTTAATAGCAAAGGAAAAACCATGGGGAAAAAAAAATCCCAAAGTGATGGAAAGGCAGCACCTCGCTCCCAGGCATTCCCTGAGCTAAGGTCTCCTGTCCAAAACTTCTTCCCTCTATTTTTACTGCTGATTTTTATCAGCTGCCTGGGATAATCCCCTTCCCAGCTTCCCATGGCTTCATCCTTGCTGGGAGGCAGAGTGGGAAAAGGGAAAGGTTCCATGCTATGCTGGGAGCACTGGTTTAGCCCCAACCCCAAATCCCAGTGTGGGGAAAGGGAACTCCATCCCAGGCAGAGCCAGCATGGGGCTGCCAGGACCTGCAGCTCCATCCCGAGGTCCTGAAGGATTTTTTCCCCAGTTTTTGTTTCTCCTGAGCCTGAGAAAGCTGAATTTCAAGTGCCAAGGTATTTTTCCAGGGATTTTCTAGATGGGGAGGCAGACCTGGTGTAGGTCAGGTGTTGTTCCTGCTGTTTGTGATGGGTGGCTCCAGGAAGGACCCAGGGAGAGGCAAAACCTTTATCCCTGATTTTCACCTTCCAGGCTCTTCACACGGAGCTCCAGCTGGGATTGGGGAGGTGGGGAAGCCAACAGAAATTTGGGATGAAGGATTTTAGGAACAGGGAGTAACTGGTGAGGTTCTTCAGAGATCAGACATGGCAGGAAACACCATAGCCATAACTCAAGGTCTGTGGGTGTTTGTTGGATCCAGGGATTGTAGGATCCAGGGATTGTTTGATCCAGGAGTTATTGGATCCAGGGCTTGTGGGATCCAGGGATTGTTGGATCCAGGGACTGTAGGATCCAGGGATTGTTGGATCCGGGGATTGTTGGATCCAGGGATTGCTGGATCCAGGGATTGTTGGATCCAGGGACTGTAGGATCCAGGGATTGCAGGATCCAGGGATTGCAGGATCCAGGGGTTGTAGGATCCAGGGATTGCTGGATGCAGGGACTGTAGGATCCAGGGATTGCAGGATCCAGGGATTGCTGGATGCAGGGACTGTAGGACCCAGGGATTGCTGGATCCAGGGATTGTTGGATCCAGGGATTGCAGGACCCAGGGATTGCTGGATCCAGGGATTGCTGGATCCAGGGATTGCAGGACCCAGGGATTGCTGGATGCAGGGACTGTAGGATCCAGGGACTGAGCAGAGCTGACACGGAGCTGCTCCCAGGTGAAACGTTCTGTGCATTCTCTGGGTCACTCTTCCTCCCCAGGACCTTGCATGTTGTCCCCAATTCCTGTGGAACACGGGAATATTTGGGGATTTGGGCATTCCCCTTTTTTTTAACCATGTGCTTTTCACTCCCAACACATCCACAGTGGGTGGTTTGTTGCTGTCAGGGGGATTTTTTTAACTTCCTGGCGTGATCAGCGAGTTTGGAATATTTATGGAGTCGCAGGAGTGGCAGGAATTCCCTTCCTGCTAGAGGACAGAGGAGGAAAGGTCCAGGCAGAAGGGCCTTGTTAGCCAAAATTAATTAAATCCAGGCTCCCCCTCCAGGCTGGGGCTGCTGATTAGTTTGGTTTTAATGTTTGTGTAGAGATCAGAGCACCTATTTTTTAGCAGAGGCTGGAAAAGGGAAGGAGCCCGACCGCTTTTCGGGTGGCTGCTTGGGTTTAGGGTGGGGTTTGGGTTGGTTTTTTTAAAGTGAAATAAATCTGTATCCTCTTCAAAGGCTGTTGGGTTTGTTTCTCATGTCATGCTTTGCTGGTGGCTGGAAAATTAATGGAATCATGGAATTGTTTAGGTTGGAAAAGCCCTTTAAGATCATCCAACCATTCCCAGCAGTGCCAAGGCCACCACTATTGAATGTCCCCAAGTGCCACATTCAGATGGCTTTGAAATCCCCCAGGGATGGGGACTCCACTGCCCAGTTCCAACCCTTTCCACCAAGAAATTTTCCATGAATATCCAGTCTAAATAGCAACTCACCATTTTTCTTTAATATGAAAGAAAATAGGAAAGACTCAGCCTGGCTGGGTGGGGTTCTGGAGAAGACCCCACCATCAGATCCAAGTTTCCCTAAATCCAGCACCAATGGGAGCCTGGAGCAGTTGGGGCAGAGGAAATTTGGGATTTGAGGTCTCCCAGCAAGACTCAAATCATCAGAATCTGAGGCTCTCCAAAAAGACTCAAAATCTCAAATCAGAATTTGAGATTCTCCAAAAAGACTCAAAATCTCAAACCATAAGAAATTGACGTTCTCCAAAAAGACTGAAATCCTTAAACCATTAAAATCTGAGGTTCTCCAAAAATGCTCAATCCTCAAACTGTCAGAATTTGGGGGTCTTCCAAAAGACTCAAATCAGAATTTGAGGTCCTTCAAAAAGACTCACATCCTCAAAACATCAGAATTTGAGGTTCTCCCAAAGAACTCAAATCCACAAACCAGGATTTGAGGTTCTCCAAAAAGACTGAAGTCCTTAAACCATCGAAATCTGAGATTCTCCCAAAAGACTCAAATCCTCAAAACATCAGATTGTCAGGTTATCCCAAAAACTCAAACACTTAAATCAGAATTTCAGGTTCTCCAAAAAGACTCAAATCCTCAAACCACCAGAATTTGATGTTCTCCCAAAAGACTCAAAATACTTAAATCAGAATCTGAGGTTCTCCAGAAAGATTCAAATGATCAAAATCATCAGAATTTGAAGTTCTGTGAAAATATTCAAATCCTCAAATCAGAATTTGAGGTTCTTCAAAGACTCAACTCCTCAAACCACTGGAATTTGAGGTTCTCCAAAAAGACTCAAGTCTTCTTCAGAATCTGAGGTTCTCCAAAAGGATTCAAATCCTCAAAACATCAGAATCTGAGGTTCTCCAAAAGGATTCAAATCCTCAAAACATCAGAATCTGAGGTTCTCCAAAAGGATTCAAATCCTCAAAACATCAGAATATGAGGTTCTCCAAGAGGATTCAAATCCTCAAAACATCAGAATCTGAGGTTCTCCAAAAAGCTTTAGATCCTCTGTAAAACTCCAGGCTCAGTTTGACCCTGCCCAGCTGAAGGTGTGACTCCGCTGTCATCCAGACACTCTGCCAAGAAAACCAGAATTCCCTGAAAAACGGAATGTAAATATTAGAAATACAATCCCCGACAGCAATTCTGCTTTCAGCCTCAGCCAGATGTTCCACACTTCAGGATGCGGGGAAGGGCAGCGCAATCCAGACGTTTTGGGAAGGAATTTGATGTTTGGGTTAGGAATTTGGTCTGTAGTCTGGGAAGGGAATGAGTAGAGAGGGAATGGCAGAAAAGCTGAAGGAGGAAAGGCAAGAAATGGATAATTTGTTGAGTCCAGGAAATTCAGCTGCTCCCTGGTGCTTTGAAAATCCCTTTTCCTATTTCCATGCAAGGTCTGCATTCCTGGGCCCACGTGTGGAAATTTTGGGAGCTCAGGGCTCAAGAAGTGATTGCAAAATAGGAGATTATTTTCCAATATGATTATCTGAAACAAATGCAAGCGAGCTCCTGCTCACGGAAGACAAATAATTTCTTTTTACAGCTGGGAAATAAGAAGAATATTTATCCTCCACCTGTATCCTCAGCTCTGTAGAATCCAAATAAAGATACCATTCCTGGACTGGAAAGTTAAAAATTTCCTGTTAATAGGAGAAGATTGAATGGCTGAGGTCACTCAAGAGGCACAAGGATTTTTGCAGGATTCTGTACTCCCAAGATGAGGAAATTCAGGGAAAAGTTGGTTTGTTTTAGGCAGGAGGGAGCAACTATTCCAGGAGTGGAGAGCTGGGGATGAACGTGGAAGTGGAATGTGGCTGGGAGAACCGGGCAGGGATGGAAGCAAAAGGAAAGAGAGGCTGACAGGGCTGGAATGCTGCCCCTGCCCTGGGGACAACAGCAGCAGGACCTGGAGCTGCTGGAGAGAGCCCAGAGGAATCCATGGAGCTGCTCCAGGGCTGGAGCCAGGCTGGGAGAGCTGGGGGTGCTCACCTGGAGAGGAGAAGCTCCAGGGAGAGCTTCCAGCACATTCCAGGGCCTAAAGGGGCTCCAGGAGAGCTGCAGAGGGACTGGGGACAAGGCCTGGAGGGACAGGACACAGGGAATGGCTTCCCAGTGCCAGAGGGCAGGCATGGATGGGATGTTGGGAAGGAATTCCTGCCTGGGCTGCAATTGCCAGAGCAGCTGTGGCTGCCCCTGGATCCCTGGCAGTGGCCAAGGCCAGGCTGGACACTGGGGCTGGGAGCAGCCTGGCACAGTGGCAGCTGTCCCTGGACACTGGATGGGATTTAAGGTCCCTTCCCACCCAACTATTCCATGGTTTGCTGCAGGATTTTGGGTGGTTTTCAGTCCAGTCCAGCACTCACCTCAGAATTGCCATGGCCAAAAAAAAAAACCAAAAACCCCAAAACCAAATTTTGCAGTTTTGGCTCTGAGCTGTCCTTGCCCCAGGGCTACGGAATCACTTCTTGTTCTGCCAAAATCCACCATGAAAATCTGGACGAGCTGATGATCTTCAGCTTGAGGATCCAGCCAGCTGCTCCATGGAAAGTGCTTCCTAAAAAGCTTTGGAATTTGAGGCTCCCTGAATCTGAATTACTCACCCTGAGCTGCTTGGTGCAGTTCATCCAATTTAATCAACAAAACCCTTGGCCGCAAGGGACACTTTGGGCTCTTCCATGGCTCCAAACTGGGACAAAATCCCATTTTCTGTGCAGGGAGAGGGCTCTGAGGTGGAACCTGCTGAGACAAAAGGGTTCTGGACGTAGAAGGCAACAAAAATTAATCAGGACAAAGGTTAATTCGGGAGTTTTATTGTCTTGTGAAAACCCAAATCTTCACTCACTTCTTACCCCTTCAGCTGGCTCTCAATAATTCTCATTTTTGCTGATGACTCCTCGCTAGGTTGTTTAAATCCACTTGCAAATCAAATAATTGTGACTCAACCACATTTTATTTTAAAAAAACCCTAACTCTGAGCTGGTTTTCACTCCCAATTTCCCTGTGAACATTTCACAAAATCCCTCTTCTAAATAATTCACCAGTCCTACAATACAGATAATATTACCAGAAGCCCTGGTGCTTCCACACCTCAATTAAATCTATAATATAGGAAGGGGAAGAAAGAGAGAAATTAATGGAAGATACAATCCCGTGGTTGTTAGGAAAAAATCTCCACCATTTCCCAGCTGAGAGTGCCCAGGGAAATAATTTCTGGCTTTGGGAAATACAGAAATTACTTTTTAATAAAGTTATAAATAAATATGTAACAGTCACTGGTTTTTTTTTTTAAATATTAATTTGGAATGCTGGAAATGTCCAGCACTGGATGGGGCTTGGAGCCACGTGGGATAATGGAAATTGTCCCTGCCCATGGCAGGGGGTGGCACTGGGTGATTTTTAAGGTCCCTCCCAACCCAAACCATCCTGGATTTGTATTTCCATGGATATCNAAGAGAGAAATTAATGGAAGATACAATCCCGTGGTTGTTAGGAAAAAATCTCCACCATTTCCCAGCTGAGAGTGCCCAGGGAAATAATTTCTGGCTTTGGGAAATACAGAAATTACTTTTTAATAAAGTTATAAATAAATAACTTTTTTTTTTGGGGGGGGGGGAGAGTTAATCAGAAATGGATTCAGCAATAATATTTGACAGATTTTGCTTTGTTGAAGGGAAAGAGGTGAAAAGCAGGGTTAGAAGAAGTCAGTGTGACAAAAGTTGGGATGGAAGTGGCCGTCAGGGGCTGCTGCTTTTCCGTCCAGGTGGGATTGGGGGCAGGACAGGTCTGGAGTGGCAGCCACGCACAGGACAGGAAAAACACTTGGCCTTGCTGGATTTCCTCAGGAGGTTCTCACCNCCTCCCAACCCAAACCATCCTGGATTTGTATTTCCATGGATATCCCTCCAACCTTCTGGCATGTCCAATCCTCTTTCAGCTGCTCCTGGCTCCTGGGGCTGGGCTTTGGCTTTCCCAGCCGGGCGCCTCCGAGGGATGGGGAGCTTGGTCCACAGAACTTCGGCAAGGGCTGCGTCATATGGGACAAAAATGTGTCCCATAATATGCCCAAATTCCTTGAAGCTGAGGAGAGAAAAGATTCCTGGTTTAAAATCGGAGTGAAAAGGGAAATTCATCGTGTCTGACAGTTACTGGTGTTGCAGTCACTCGGCTCAGGTGAGGAAGTGAAATAAACCCCTTGAATTTTTACTTGAATAAATTGAATTAGATTTATTTTTGCTGTAGAGCAGAAGCAACAGGACAATGGCAGGACTCAATTCCAAGGAGTGTTCATGACCTGAGGAATGATGATGTTGTTCCCACACAGCTGAAGGTTTTTAATTTTAAATAAAAATTGTCAGATTGGACAAATTATGCAAAAAAAAAAAAAAAGGGTTTGGATTTGGTAATCTCAGAGGGCTTTTCCAGCCTTAATGATTTCCATGATTGGATTAATCCCTGATGCTGGAAAATGTAATTTCCTTCACTGGATAGATCTGGAGCTCAACACGTTCATGTTCTTACCCCTTGATGGTTTTGTTTAGTTTACTCTTTCTTCCATCCCAAGAGTTGGAAGCACAAAATTGGAGAGAAAGAAGAATAAAAAAAAAAAATTAAACCACTTCAATATTTTTTTTAAAAACCACTACAGGCTGGAGCAGAATATTTCAGAAATGGGAGATTTTTCTCACCAACATTCCAGCTGCAAGAGGATTATAATATACAAGAGGATTTTAATCAATCAGCCTTTTAATCAATTTTTTTTTTCCCCTGAATTTTCCATGTTTCCATCCCAGCTTTGCTGCAAGGCCCAGGAAATGAGTCAGATGAGCAGTTTGCTTTTTTCCTCCCCTCACAGTTGTTGCTGCGCTCTGTTTTTGAGAGTGTGAAATGCAAACACTGCTCGAGCCACAGCACCCAACGTGCTGGGCTGAAAATCCAGATTTTTCTCCCATCTGCCAAGGGCGAGACTTTTCCAGCTTCACACTTCCAGGTCTTGCTGAGGACAGATGAGGCAGAATCATCTCCCTGCACGTGGAATTCCTCTCAGGAGCTCCCTCAGCACAAATTCCTGGGATAAATGGATCTGCAGAGGCCTCGGGATCCAACCTTCTTCCAGGGTGTTAATTAAGTGCTCGTAATTAACATTGGTGCATCACATCCGGGGAAGTGGCTGGGATATAAAGGGAATTCTGAGGGGTTTTCTGAGCAAGGTTAGCTCAGAATTCTGCTTCAGGATGAAGGGAATGAGTTGAAGTCTCTGAAGATGTTGAGCCTTTCTCATGTGATTTAAGGTGAAAAGCACCTTATTATTTAATGTGTTAAATAATTGTTATTGAACACCATTGTTATTTATTGTGATTATTATTTCCTGTGATTATGATTATTATTTATTGTGGTTATTATTTACTGTGCTTACTGTTTCATGGGATTATTACTTCATGTGATTGTTATTAATGTGGTTATTATTTCCTGTGATGATGATTCCATGTGATTGTTATTTAATGGTGATTTTGACAAGGTGGGAGAATTCCTGGAGAAGCTGTGGCTGCCCCTGGATCCCTGGCAGTGCCCAAGGCCAAGCTGGAGAGGGTTTGGAAGAAACTGGGATAGGGGAAGGTGTCCCTGCCCATGGGGTTTTTAAGGTCCCTTCCCACCCAGACTGTTCTGTGGGGCAGATGAAGAGAATAAAATTAATTAAAGCTGATTAATTTCATATTTTTCTGAGAAATACCAGAGAACTTTGTGCTGAGGGCTCTGCAGGAAACCTGAATGGGAGGCAGGAGCAGACAAACCCCAACCCTGCAGCAATCCTGGCCAGAGCTGCCACCAACAGCAATGTTTCAAATATTGGAATTCTGAGGGACAACCTGAACCCTGGAATGCAGGAGTCAGCAGAAAACCTGGAATCAGGCAGCCCAGCCAAGTATTCACTGCCTGGATGTGCTTTGGAGTGGGTTTGTTTAAATTAAATCAAATGTTAAATTAGAATTAAATCAGAATTAAATCAAGTTTTAAACACCCACCAGAGAGAGGTTTCCCCTTGGAAAACTCCCCTAGGATTTGCTGGATCTTTCTCTGGATATGGAATTATGGAACCACCCCTGGCAGTGCCCAAGGCCAGGCTGGAGAGGGTTTGGGAAAACCTGGGATAGGGGAAGGTGTCCCTGAACCAGATGATCTTTAAGGTCTTCCCAACCCAAACCATTCTAGGATTCCATGAAATTCCAGTTTGCCCACAGCCCCAGGGCACAGGGAGGGGCTGACTCTGAATTCCAGCCTCCAGGTGAGCTCTGGGGTCATTCCAAAGAGCCTGGCTCAAGGCTCAGCCTAATTCCAGCTCTGGGACTGGGGTCCGGCCTGGCCCTGCTGGCTGTCCCACGTGGGCACGAGGTGACAACAGAGTGGGGACAAAAGGGACTGTCCAGGAAAAAGTGCAGTGTCCCTGGCGAGAGGCAGAGCTGGATCTGCTCCGGGGCAGGAGCAGCAGAGGGACCCCAGAGGGGCAGTGCCAGGAGAGCAGAGCTCACCGGAGCTGCGGGCCCAGAATGGTGGAGATGGCTCCTCTTCCCATCTCCTCCTCTCTGTGCGCTTCAAATGGCACGGAGGTGACATCCACCTTCAAATGGCACATCTTCAAATGAAGGTGACATCCACCTTCAAATGGCACATCTTCAAATGAAGGTGACATCCACCTTCAAATGGCACATCTTCAAATGGAGGTGACATCCGCCTTCAAATGGCACGGGAGGTGACATCTACCTTCAAATGGCACGGGAGGTGACATCTACCTTCAAATGGCACATCTTCAAATGGAGGTGACATCCACCTTCAAGTGGCACGGAGGTGACATCTACCTTCAAATGGCACAGGAAGTGTCACCCCCCTTCAAGTGGCATGGGAGTCGTCACTCCCTTTCAAATGGCACAGGTGGTGACACCCCCTTTCAAATGGCACAGGAGGAGTCCCTCTTCTTCAGGTGGCATGGGAGTTGTCACCCCACTTCAAGTGGCACAGGAAGTGTCCCTTTCCTTCAAATGGCACAGGAGGCGCCATCCCCCTTCAAGTGGCACAGGAGGTGACACCCCCTTTCAAGTGGCACAGGAGGTGTCCCTCTCCTTCAAATGGCACATGAGGTGTCACCCCCCTTGAAATGGCACAGGAAGTGACACAGGCACTGCAAGTGGCACAGGAGGTGTCACCCCCCTTCAAATGGCACAGGAAGTGACACCTCCCTTCAAATGGCACAGGAGGTGTCCCTCTCCTTCAAATGGCACAGGAGGTGTCACCCCCCTTCAAGTGGGACAGAAAGTGTCACCCCACTTCAAATGGCACAGGAGGTGCCAGCTGTTTGGCTGTGAATAAACAAACAAATAAATGAATAAATAAATGAGGCTGTTCTTAGCCCGGGCAGAGAAGCCTCAGGCCAGGAGGCTCAGGGAGGGAGGGAGGGGAAGGAGAGCTCAGCCCCTGGTGGCATTTTAACAGCACCCATTTCAACATTCTGGCTTCAATTCTTGAAGAATTTCGAGATGATGAAATGATCCCAAATGCCACTCAGCAGGAACTGATGTAGACAGAGAAGAACTCTCTCTGTTTTTAAAACCATATTTCTCTCTCAAATTCTGGTTTTCCACACCTGGACCAAGTTTCTTCCAGCATCTTTTCCCCTTCAAATATCCCCTGCAGAGAAAGCTCTTGAAAATCCCTTCCTGTGGGTGTGGATGGTGGAAAATGAATTTTCCTGGCATTCCTACCCGTGCCAGCTTTGTTTGATGCTGCAGCACCACAGGGTTCATCAGGATGTGGATG
>VXAX01000970.1:153710-224830 GCA_013399835.1 Leptocoma aspasia | reverse complement strand
CTGTTAAATAAGGCATGTGACTGATACAGGAAAGATCTAGAAATGAAACAAAATGTCAACTCCTGTGCCTGAATGCAAAGATCATCACAGCAAAACGTGATAATTACATCCTGCAGCAATTAAGAGTCAATTTGGAGCTGCACATTCAGAAAGCGATGCCTAAAATGCAGAAATCAGATATATTAGCACCTTCTCCTAGAGGGAGAAAAAAAAGGTTTATAAAGCACAAAGAATAAATATCCAAGTTAGACATTTAATTTTCATTATGCCAGCTGCCTTNTCACTCTGTCCTGAGTTATCAATTAGTGGAGAAAAGCATTTAGGCCACGACTGAGGAGTAAATGAGTGGTTGCTATGGAAAAGTCCCTGCTCTGTTCATATCTGTCCTCCACAGAAAAAAAACCTCTTATTAAAATGGGCAGGGAGAGGAGCTGCTTTACAAAAGTGCTGCTATTCTTGGACTCCAGCTCCTCAAGTGAAAGGAACTTGAGAGAAATAATGTGGTTGCCCCACCACAGCTTATTCCACTTGATGTTAAATAAAAAAAAAAAAGAGAGAGAGAGAAAAGGAGCTGCTGATGGAGTTCATCCCAGTCTCTATCTGGCACCTTTGTAAAAGTAAAAAATGTAATTTTTTTACCTTTTGTCACCCATGGAAAACCCTGACAAGGGAAAACTCAAGGCTGAGAGAACCACACCAAGCATAACTTGAATATTCTGCCACCTGCACGTGTCAAATCCCCACCTTCACCTTGACATATCTGCTGGCATTTTATCTCTGGGTAATAAACTGAGAGTTTAAGCTCCACGTTCCCACTGATAAACATATGCTGGTCTTAATGGGCCGTGGATATTTTGGGTATTTTGGAGGAAATCAAGCCTGGTTCTGTGGAATGTTTGACACCATTAAAATGTCAGCCAGGCTTTGTGACACTAAAACTCCGTGGTCCAGTGCACTTCTCATCTGAAACTGTTTCACAACCCAAGAATTTGTAGTTTATTTACTCCATACCATTAATTTTATTGGAGGAAAGGTCCATTTTCTGCAGGTGAATGTATCCAGAGAGAATGCTGATGTCACTCAACTCACGATCCTGGAAAAAGGAAAGGAAAGGATTTTAATCATAATTTTAATAACTGGTTGTGTAAACTCAGCTTGCCTGGGGAAAGGTGGCCCAAGGTCCCTCCAGCTGGAGCAGGACAAGGTGACATCTACAGAAAGTGATGTTGGAGCAGCCAGAGATGGAGAAAATGCCAAAAAAAATGACTTTGAAACAACAAAAAGAGAGCTGCAGTCAGGAAAAATGCCAGGGAAACGAAGCTGCGTGGAAAAGGGAGGGAGAGCAGAGAGCTTTGAAAAGACACAACCACTTTAACTTCCTGAATGTAGCATTTCCAGCTGTTTTACATATTCCTCTTCTTTTTTTCCTCCAGCTGACTGAAGCAGGAAGATACATTTTTCACACCTGAGGACTGGATAAGGGAAAAAAAAAATCTAAAATCTCACTGCTGATGCTACTACATGGAAAAAAAAACAAACCAAAAAAAACTCTACTCTGGCAGTCAGCAGGAGCCACTCTTGAGTCTTACCAAAAACCCTGCACATGAAACAGGCAGTGACAAAAATCTGCCTCTTGACATTTTTTTTTTTAACAAGGCTGTCGGAAATAAAAGGAAATATTTGTGCAGAAAAGCACCTTAAACTGAGGGGGTTTTTTTGCTTGTACTTACTGGAAGTGAGAGATGAAGATAAACATAGTCAGTGCCAGGGGCTGACTGGCCAAAGGTGTGGAGTCCCTCAGCGGCAGTGTCCTCATCCAGCACCCCCTTCAACTGACCCTAAAAACCACCAGGAAAAGGGAAAAATGGATTAAGGGGAGGTTTATGAAGGGAAATCCCACACTTGGGAGAACCCAGAGGGGTTCAAGTGGCAACGGGGTTGATAAAAGTCCTCACTCAAATGCTGCTTCCAACGCTTCACTACCCCACTAAGAAAAATGATTATTAGGGAAAATGATGAGCCCTGCCCTCAAAGCAGCTAAACAGAAACGTGCCACGTGCCAGCTCCATCCATTTGGGAAGGTTCATCAGGTTTTTTGCTGGGATTTTTCATTTTTTTCCCTCCTGGCTGAAGCACAGGTCCCATTCCCCGAGCTGTTGGGCTCCCACAGATTGTGGATGTTAACATCTCAGCACTACCAGGGTGCCGCACCCCAAAATGCCCATTTTTGGAAGTCCTTTCCATTTGTTCAGCATGAGCTGCTCTTCAGAGGGAAAATCTTTGCCAAAGAGGCTGCTTGGCAGATGGCACTAATGAACCAGTGGCTTTAATGAGAAAATCAGCCAATGGTTTGTGAAATTCCTGCGAGCTCGGAGGAGCCACACGACAATTGCTAATCTAGGGACGGAGATAAAGAATAGAATAATTTCATTATAGCACCTATATGCTGCAGCAAGGGAGAGCACAGAATAATTTCCACATGGCAAAAGAGGAGGTGATGTTTTGTGGCACTGGGATTTAAGAAAATTCACACGTGTCCACGGGGCTTATTGAAGCTCAGGGCTGGGAATTTAAGCAGGAAATGGGGTTAATTTGGCCATACATGTGCCAGTTTATCCTTAATCTTATATGGCCAGGAGACTCAGCAGTGCTGGGCTGTTAATTATTATGGAATATTAATATTAATTAATGGTTGGAATTGACAATCTTCAACGTTGTTTTTCCAATCGAATTGATGCTGGGAGAGAGAGAGGGACAATCCAGAAGTACCCTGGACACCACGGGGATGGGAGGGACCCTAAACAAGGCAGAAATGAGAGGTGCCGCCCTTCCTTCCCCCACATCTGCTCTGAGGGGGAAAGGGCAGCTCCCTCACAAGCACACACCCCTCCCCAAACAGCTGGGGAGCCCTGAGCTGAACCTCTGAGCGCTCCGACCCTTCCTCTTCGCCGTCCTCCTCCTGCTCATCCTCGCGGTGAGGGGGGCCGAGCCGGGGCTGCTCCTCGGGGAACCCCTCAGCGAGGGGCTGCGGCGGCTCGTGAGAAGGGGGAAGCGGCTCCCCGACGCTGCCTTCTCTCCCGTTCTCCTCGCCGCCCGCCATGAGCTGTAACAAGGAGGGAGGAGACGAAGGAGACTCCGCTATCGGTCCCGTCCCCGCTCAGGCCTGGCTGCCGCCATTTGTTGAGGCGTTGCCATGGAGACGGGAAGGGCCGCTGCCCGAGGGCGGCGATTCGCGCCAACCGCCCCGCCAACCAATAGGAGCGCGGAGCGTGCAGCGGTGGAGCATGGGAGTTGTAGTTCTCAGCGCGGCGCGCCGCCGCTCGGCCCGCCGCGCCGCGGAGCATCTTGGGACTTGTAGTTCGCCTCCTTGAGGCAACCATTGGCCTCGCTCCCGCCTCGAGGTGCAGAACAAACTTATAAACGTTATAAATATGTCAATTTAAGGAGATAAAGAGGCGCACAAAGACTCTCTGGCGAAGACAGAGCCTTTACTGCCGCCTCAGTGTGTGGAGGGACGCCAAAGAGTTTATTCTACATTTTTGGTCAAACATACAGTAACCCAGACCCTTATTAAGCCTAATTTGCATATTAACATTGACACCCCTGAGAATGCTAATGGCTTCCACGTGTGCTATTTAACGGTCATCTAACGTGCGATTGTTCCATTCCATTGGGAAAGACCAGAAATAGCATAAAAGAGGGATTTCAGGGTGAAAAGATTGAACGGGAAAACACTTCTTGTTAGGGATCAGTAAATGATTGTGTCTCTTCTCCTGCCTGGAGGGATGACTTTCAGTGAGTTTTGTGCCTCCAACTGCACTAGAGCACACCTGGGAATATTAATAATATAAATATAAATATATCTCTGGTACTATATTTTCTGTTATGAAAACAGAACCACTAACACCATTAACGCTCCATAGTTGGTGGTGAAGTACTGTTTTTCCTTAAGGAAAATGTACCATTTCAGAAGTGATGGGGGAAAAAAATCTATATAATTTTGCCAAATTTTTGGGAAATAATGAAAACTGAGACTGTCACAGCAGGGGAAAGCAAAACTACAGCTTTTGAGATATCTTTGTGTGTTGTCCTGTTTTTATATCACGTGTATCTTACAGACAGCAATCTGCTCATAATACAAATTTGAAGTAAAGATGCTAAAGATATTTGAGCTTTTGGGTCTAACATCTACCTTTTTTTTTTTCCCCACATTGCAGAATGGGGTAAAATGAGAATGAAAAGGCAGAAAATAAAGGGGAAAAGGAGGAGATGTTTCCAAATACAAATCCCTGCAAGATAAACATGGGGAAAGAACTTATCCATGTGGTAAAACAATTTAATATTGGGGAAAGGGTTACTGCAGTGAATTTCCATTGTTGGTAAAGTGACACCCATCTTTGAATGAGGTGATTATTGCTAAGAAAAAAATTAAGAGGGAGATATAAAAACTCCTTATGGACATTGCTCGCTGACTTTTATCTCCGTGCTTCGGGGAAACATTATGATAAGTGCAATAAAGCCACCCCAAATTACATCCTTTTATTATCTCGCTGGTCATAAATGTTAAAGCCCTTAATGGGATTTATTCCTTTGCCACTGAGCAGCCCCTGGCAGCGAAGGCTCTGCTCCAGCTGCTTCAGGGATGGGCAGCGAAAGGAAAGGCTGGAGAGCTCAGAAAGGACAGAAAACCCCGTCTGGGAGTGGGGTTTGGGAGTGATGCCTTCAGGTTTAGCTTTCATATTTTCCAGATTCTGTTCTGCATTAGTGTGTGACTCTGAACTTGATATAAAGTGTCAGCAAGTTCTCCTCACAGTTCAGTCAGACACAACAATCCTTTTCCAGCCCCAGAACCAAGGGCACCGTTGCAGCTTCGGGCCCAAAAAGTATAAAACCAGTATAAAACAGTATAAAAAAAGTACAAACAACAGCAAATTGAGGAGAGCAATCTGGGAGGATGGGACTTCATAACCTGGAGCTGGAATTGGACAATTAACCCCAATATGGGAACGGACCAAAACTTATCAAAGTGTGAAAACTCGTGACCCAGAGTCCATCTTGGGTCCATTTTGGGTCCATCCACAGCTGGGCTCTTGCACTGCCCATGGTGTATCCTGTGAAGACCTTTAATAACCACCTCCTTTATTCCTTTAACTCTGTCTTGGTTGGACAAGCCAGGTGTCTGCTAAGGAAGGCAGGAGCCTCCCTTAAAATGGAAAACGTAACCCCCTCCCTCTGAATTATTATAATTTTGAAATTAAGGGGCTCTCAGGCAAAGATATGGGGGTAGGAATAACAGTTCTTTACTAGGGAAGAAAATAAAATTAAAATGCAAACCACTGCCAGAGTGAGAGCAGGAGCTGACCCCTGTGGGTCAGGGTGCTGGTGGCAGTGCCATTCCATGGTGGCTGCTCCTCCTGCAGTGACAGATGTGGCTCTGCTGGAGCAGGGATCCTGGACAAGGCTGGAGTTTTCCTCTGAAGCTCCAGGGCTGGTGGAGCTGGGCCTGCTCTTCCTCTGGGAATGCAGAGGAGAAGAAAGCTGCTCCTCTGGGAATGCAGTGGGAAAAGGCTCCTGTGGTGTTCCAAGGCTCAGATTGTATCCAGGTAGGAATGCTTGGCTCCTCCCCCTGGGCAGAGCCTCTCCCAGTGGGATGATGGAATTTTATCAGCCATGCAGTGACACTCAGTGGCCATGGACAGCAGATAATTAATAATGAATGGCCCATGAACAGCAGATATCTCCTGGAGGGAGGATTGGCTGTGGCAGAGATAAAGCAAACTGCCCAAAGAACAGCAGATCACTGCCCCAGCTCTGACAGGTGGGAATGGACACACACCCCAGGCACATCCTGCATTTCCAACCTAAGACAAACTCTGTCTAGCCTCTGTTCCTGGTGGCCTCTTTAGGCATCAGGAGCCTTTGGGGTTTGTTGTGACCTCAGTTCAGAATGAGAACAATTCTGGATCAGCAGAGATGCAAAGCCAAGCTGGAGCTGCTCAAGGGCAGGGATGTTTTGCTCCCTGTTGTGCTGCTGTGGCTGTTCAAGCTTTTGTGATCTCCAGGATGTTCTCCTTGCCAAACTCTGCTGTTTCACAGCCCACACCTGCAGGTTTTGCCTTCTGCAAACTGCAGGATCATCATCCCCTGCTTCCCTCCTGCACCAGGACTCCCTGTGACCAGAGGGAACTGGGTCAGCCCCACAGGAGGTGGAGCTGATGGTGGTGCCTTGTGAAGGCTGGCCTAGGACAGAGGCTGGACAGAGTTAAAGAATAAAGCAGGATTTATGAAAAGGATTTCCTCCATGGATCCACCTTGGGCAGCACAAGAGCCCAGCCAGGGCTGCACCCAAGATGAACCAAAATGGTCCCAAAATGGACACCGGGCACGGGCTCTGGCACTTTTATCAGTTCTGCTCCATTTGCACATTGCAGTTCATTGTCCAGTTCCAGCTTTAGCCCATCAAGTCCCATCCTGCTTGTTTTTCTCTCTCCAGCCCACGTTGTTTGTGCTCTTGGGCCTGAGATTTGGATCATTTGTCCTTGGTCCCCAGCTAGAGAAGGAATTGTTTTGTCTGCCTGCTCTGTGCAGAGAGCTCCCCATCCCATAATATGGAGCCCAGACCCACACACTAAAGCAGCACAGAATCTGAAAAATATAAAAGCTAAACTCTGAGGCATGAATGGGGCACAGATGCGTGAGATGTTTCCCCAAATATTCCGTCTTTTTTTGAATTTCAAACACTGCTTGGCTGTGCTGTGAAACGTTCCCCAAATTCTCCTGTCTCTGGAACAGCAAACACTGAATGACCATTAAAAATAACCCCAAAACCCAGAGCTGAAGCTGTAAATCTGCAGTTATTGTCCTCATAAAACCTCCCCACTATTGACAGAGGGAGCACTTCCTACTCAGGAGTGTTAATGGCAAACACTGGCCTTAAATACATTGATTTACTATTCAATTATAAAAACAATCAGCTCCCAAATCCGCACTACATGCAAAGCAGATTTATGGGCAGCCCTCTGCACTTGTAAAAGCCCCACACAAATTCACTCAGGAAGCTCCAGGCAATAAAAGCACCCAGCTGGATGTGGGGAGGATGAGGAGGAGGAAACTCCAAATGCTCCAGAGTAGGAAGAGAAGTGAGGTGGAAAACTTAAATCCCATTAAACTCAGCTTTGCAGGTCCAGCTTTCACGGTGGTGGTGCAGAGGTGGGAATTTATTTGACACCTTCCCTTCAGCTTCTTCCCAGGGCTGTGTTCCTGGGGTTCCTGCTGGGAGCACATCCCAGCTCCTTAAATCAGTTCCCTGCAGCCAGTGGCTTGGGTTTACCCATTTCCCCATGACCTTCTCGTGTTTCCTGCTGAACGTGCCCAGAATTTTGCACTGGGGGGTCGGTGGCAGGAGTGTCTGTGTCACATCTGAGGTGGCTTCCTGGAATGGGGAGAAGGCCCCGTGTGGGACAGCTGCCAGCACCCTGCAGGAATCTGAGAAGTCTCGGGTGAGGGGTCAGGAGTGGCTTGGGACACCACAGAGTTGTTGGAAAAGACTGCAAAGGTCATCGAGTCCAACTGTTCCCTGGCATTCGGAGGCCACCACTGAGCCATGTCCCCCGGTGCCACATCCACATGGATTTTAAATCCCTCCAGGGATGGGGACTTCCCACTGCCCTGGGCAGCTCTGCCAGGGCTGGACAACTCTTTTGGGGAAGAATTTTTTCCCAAAATCCACCCTGCCCCTGCCCTGGCCCAGCCTGAGGCCGTTCCCTCTCCTCCTGTCCCTGTTCCCTGGGAGCAGAGCCCGACCCCCCCGGCTGTCCCCTCCTGCCAGGGACTTGTGCAGAGCCACAAGGTCCCCCCTGAGCCTCCTTTTCTCCAGGCTCAGCCCCTTCCCAGCTCCCTCAGCTGCTCCAAACCCTTCCCAGCTCCGTTCCCTTCCCTGGACATGCTCTAACACCTTTTCATGAATAGCCAGAGCTGTCCCGAGGATTCCAGGGGGTCCCTCAGCAGTGCCAGCACAAGGGACAGTCCCTGCCCTGGGGCCATCCTGGGCCCAGCTCTCTGTCTCTCCTTAGTCCTGGTTCTGCTCAGCTCAGGCTCAGCCTCCCTGTGCCAGAGCCCAGCCATGGAGAAGGGACTCACCCAGGAGCAAGAGCAGCAGCTCTGCCCCAGCTGGGGGCTAGAGGCATGGAAAATAACCCTAATAATGCTAATTAAAGTCACCACAGGCCTTGGAAGTGCTTAGCACCAGGATCCTGCCTGCTTTGTGTTTCCCTCTCCTTTTCCCAGCCCTGCCTCCTCCTCTCCGACAGCAGCTGGGTGCCTTGGGATGAGCTGAGGCAGCCCCAGAGGGGATCTGTCTGTGCCAAACACATTTCATGCTGCAGCTCAGTAGAGGAAATTCCCAACACCGAAGTCCAAGGCCCGAACAGTCCAATTTTGTCCCCTGATTGCCACTGTGCCTCAGCTTAACAGAGTAAATAATGAACACCGATGCAATGAACTTCCCAGTAAATCGCTCCTGATGAATTTCGCACAGGTCATCCAAAAGCAAATTTAATGATTATATGCTGGCTGCAGCCACCTCGGTTTTTTTGTTCCCAGCTCGGTGGTTAGATCCAATCAGCAAAGGAAGGAATGGAAAATAAAGTAAAACACCTCATTTCTGAGCACGCTCCCTGCTCACTGCAAAAGCGGGCAATTGAACTGCAGGGCACGGGCAGCTCCAGTTCGGGTTAGAATGGAATCCGAATTTCCCAGCCAGGAATAAAAGAACAGGGCCAGTCCACCAGGGACTGTCCCCTGGAGGGCAACGTCTGACTTCCCTGCATCTCAGCTTGCTTTGGAATTTATCATCTGTTTGGAGCACAGAGTCCTCAGGGCACCACATTCCCTGCTCTGCACTCACCTGGACATCCAGGCTCAGGCTGCTCCTGGGATATAACTGACGTGGGTCACTGGGTCTTTAAAGTGTGGTGCTGCTGCCTCAGTGTTTAGCTTTTCTATTTTTCAGATTCTGTGCTGCTTTAGTGTGTGGGTCTGGGCTCCATATTATGGGATGGTGAGCTCTCTGCACAGAGCAGGCAGACAAAACAATTCCTTCTCTAGCTGGGGACCAAGGACAAATGATCCAAATCTCAGGCCCAAGAGCACAAACAATGTGGGCTGGAGAGAGAAAAACAAGAAGGATGGGACTTGATGGGCTAAAGCTGGAATTGGACAATGAACTGCAATGTGCAAATGGAGCAGAACTGATAAAAGTGCCAGAGCCCGTGCCCGGTGTCCATTTTGGGACCATTTTGGTTCATCTTGGGTGCAGCCCTGGCTGGGCTCTTGTGCTGCCCAAGGTGGATCCATTGGGGAAATCCTTTTAATAAATCCCTGCTTTATTCTGTAACTCTGTCCAGCCTCTGTCCTAGCTCAGCCTTCTCAAGGCACCAGTGTGATGAGTCCTTGGGTAATGAATTACTGGAATTACAGCACAGGCAGCTTTGTGGCCAAGGTCTGTGGTGGTGAGCGGGGCTTGTGTATCACAGTGGGAATGAATCCCAAAGCCTCAGGATCGGTGTGCAAGTGGGCATTTCTGGGATTTTCTGTGTCTCAGCTCTGTAAAACGACTCCTTTCCACTTCAAGCAGAGCACCCTGCTCGTCCGTGAGTGATAGAACCGACATTGCTGCAGTGCCAATTTCCTCCTGGCACCTCTTCCCTGTCTGAGTGCCCTCCCCTCCACTGCCATCCGCCACAGCCAGAACGAGATCTGCAATTATGATTCATGCTAATAAAATAAAACTGCTGCAGTCAAAGACAAAGAGAGAGCCTCAGTGGAAAGGCTCCCTAGCAAACCTCTCCAGCCAGAGCTGTCTGTGAATGGTAGGTGATGAGTTTGGGGGGAGATCCACACCTTGATATCCCTGGGGGTTCATCCATCCATCCATCAATCCATCATCCATCCATCCATCATCCATCCATCATCTATCCATCATCCATCCATCCATCCATCCATTCATCCATCCATCATCTATCCATCATCCATCCATCCATCCATCCATTCATCCATCCATCATCTATCCATCATCCATCCATCCATCCATCCATTCATCCATCCATCATCTATCCATCATCCATCCATCCATCCATCCATTCATCCATCCATCATCTATCCATCATCCATCCATCCATCCATCCATTCATCCATCCATCATCTATCCATCATCCATCCATCCATCCATCCATTCATCCATCCATCATCTATCCATCATCCATCCATCCATCCATCCATTCATCCATCCATCATCTATCCATCATCCATCCATCCATCCATCCATTCATCCATCCATCATCTATCCATCATCCATCCATCCATCCATCCATTCATCCATCCATCATCTATCCATCATCCATCCATCCATCCATCCATTCATCCATCCATCATCTATCCATCATCCATCCATCCATCCATCCATTCATCCATCCATCATCTATCCATCATCCATCCATCCATCCATCCATTCATCCATCCATCATCTATCCATCATCCATCCATCCATCCATCCATTCATCCATCCATCATCTATCCATCATCCATCCATCCATCCATCCATTCATCCATCCATCATCTATCCATCATCCATCCATCCATCCATCCATTCATCCATCCATCATCTATCCATCATCCATCCATCCATCCATCCATTCATCCATCCATCATCTATCCATCATCCATCCATCCATCCATCCATTCATCCATCCATCATCTATCCATCATCCATCCATCCATCCATCCATTCATCCATCCATCATCTATCCATCATCCATCCATCCATCCATCCATTCATCCATCCATCATCTATCCATCATCCATCCATCCATCCATCCATTCATCCATCCATCATCTATCCATCATCCATCCATCCATCCATCCATTCATCCATCCATCATCTATCCATCATCCATCCATCCATCCATCCATTCATCCATCCATCATCTATCCATCATCCATCCATCCATCCATCCATTCATCCATCCATCATCTATCCATCATCCATCCATCCATCCATCCATTCATCCATCCATCATCTATCCATCATCCATCCATCCATCCATCCATTCATCCATCCATCATCTATCCATCATCCATCCATCCATCCATCCATTCATCCATCCATCATCTATCCATCATCCATCCATCCATCCATCCATTCATCCATCCATCATCTATCCATCATCCATCCATCCATCCATCCATTCATCCATCCATCATCTATCCATCATCCATCCATCCATCCCTGTCCTATCCATGCCGGTGTGTGTACATCCAATATATGAATTTATATCTGCCAGGCAGGTTTGTATCATCCTTAATCAAGAGGATTAAAAAAGGGGAGAAACCCTCAGGAGAGGACGTGTTGGAGGCTGACACTCAAACTATGAAAAGAACCAGAGCAATTTGCTTTTCCTTCCACCTTTCCTATTGTGTCTGGCACAGGCCTCAAGATCGTGGGATAATTAAAACCCAGTAAAGATTATGAGGCTGTAAAAAGGAAATTGTGAAACCCTCATGAACATTTACAGCCCCCATGGAAATATTTCAGGTTTGTGGTCTGCAGAAATATTTCCTTGTCTCTTTAAGCACCAAAGCAGCACTTCCCTGGAATGATTCCTGGCAGAGCTGCCAGCATTTCATGGGGCTTTAGAAAACAAAACCTCCAGGATTTGTCTGCGAACTATTGTGTCCTGCAGGGTCGCGTCAGGACAGCAAAATTATTTGTGGGAAAGGACTGGGGCAAGGGAACACAATCATGGAATGGTTTGGGTTGGCAGAGACGTCAAAGCCCGTCCAGTGCCACCCCTGCCATGGCAGGGACAGCTGCCACTGTCCCAGGCTGCTCCCAGCCCCAGTGTCCAGCCTGGCCTTGGCCACTGCCAGGGATCCAGGGGCAGCCACAGCTGCTCTGGCAATTGCAGCCCAGGCAGGAATTCCTTCCCAATATCCCATCCATGCCTGCCCTCTGGCACTGGGAAGCCATTCCCTGTGTCCTGTCCCTCCAGGCCTTGTCCCCAGTCCCTCTGCAGCTCTCCTGGAGCCCCTTTAGGCCCTGGAAGGTGCTGGAAGCTCTCCCTGGAGCCTTCTCCTCTCCAGGTGAGCACCCCCAGCTCTCCCAGCCTGGCTCCAGCCCTGGAGCAGCTCCATGGATTCCTCTGGGCTCTCTCCAGCAGCTCCAGGTCCTGCTGATGTTGGATCCCAGCACTGGCTGCAGAACTGGAGATTTTCTGTGCTCTTGTAAGAGATCCCAGAGTGAGGACTGGGTCCCTCCTGCAGGGCACATTTGGGGTAGGTCGTGCTCTGCACAGCTCAGACTGAAGATAAAGAAGGTTCCTTGGATTTTTGCACAGTTTGCAACACCCTCTTGTGGTTTTTTCCCTTTGGGAAACCATCTCCCACTGCAAATGTGTTATAAATGCCCCGTGTGACTGATTTCCATAGGCTGGGATGCAGAAACAGGAACCAGACCACAGGAAAGGAAAAATCAGTGCTGGGAAGGCTGGGTTGGGCTCTGTCTCCAGGCAGCACTGACACAACCAGAGCACACAGCCTCGAGCTGCACCAAGGGAAATACAGGCTGGACATGAGGAAGAAGTTTTTCACACACAGAGTGCTAAAGTTCTGGAATGGCTGCCCGGGGAGGTGCTGGAGTCACCATCCCTGGGTGTGTTTAACCAAAGCCTGGATGTGGCACTGGCTGCCAGGGTTTAGTTGGGGTGTTGGGGCTGGCTTGGACTCCGTGATCCTGAAGGTCTCTTCCAACCTGGTCATTCTGGGATTCTGTGAAAAGTTCCCCAAGGGCTGGTGCTTTTGTTCCATCCCTCAGAACCGATAAATCCAGGACAGCCAGAGCCTGGTAAAGCTGAACAGGACCATGAGGACACCTGAGCACCAATGAGGGACTGTGGGACTTGGCCCAAACCCAAAAAGGTGGCGGCTCCTCTGTGGAGAGTCCAGGACTTCAAACACCTGGTGACCAAATGTGCCCTCAGGGGACTTTGCAAACACCTCAGGAGCCTCTGGTGTGTCAGAGCCACCCTGTTGTTCCAGAGGAAGCCCCCGAGTGTGGCTGCAGAGGGATGCTGAGGGGGTGTGTGGACATGCTGAGGGGATTGTCTGAGTTGTTGTTTACTCCCAACCACGACAGCTTGTCTCTACCCACAACCCAGCTCTGTAAACAGGAATTGTTCCCAAAATCTCTCCCCCCCACCCACGGTATCTCCTGTTAGTGAGGGAGGGTTTGAAACAAACACCAACACCCAGAGCCTTTGCAAGGGGATCTTTTCCCTCATATCAAATCTAAACCTTTCCTGGTAAAACTTCAGGTCGTTTCCACTTGCTTAGGGGAGAAGAAACCAAATCCCACCTGGCTACAACCTCTTGTGAGGGAGTTGTAGAGAGTGAGGAGTGAGGAGGTCCCCCCTGAGCCTCCTTTTCTGCAGGCTGAACAACTCTCCGTGATAAACAACCCGATTTTTGTTCTTCAAAATCACAACATCCCTGGTGTGTTACACTCACGGTGGGAAGAAAACATGGCTCATGCCAAAACCACCTTCCCAGGAAAAAATATTCAGTGAGGATCCTTTGATGAGGATTCTAAGATGCTGCTCCAAGGAAGAATCCTGGAATTAAGGTTGGAAAAGACCTCTGAGATCATGGAGTCCCACGTTCTTGTGATGCAGAGAGGAAGCTGGAGCAGGGAATGTCCGTGGGGGGCTGGAATGAGGTGCTTGGGCTCTGGATTCCCACATCCCACACGCTGCTCCTGCCTTTCTCCTTGGTGTGGTCCCGGGAATATTTGCTTCCCTCGTGAAGGTCTGGAGAGGACTGAGAGTCTGAGCTCTTGAGGAGACACCAGTTAATTGCAAACTCTGATCACCTCAATTGCAAAACCTTCTCTTTCCTCTCCGCCTGCTGCAGGTGAGTCCCTGAGTGTCACTGCTGCTCTGGTCACACCTTGTGGGGCTGTGATGGACAACGTGAGGAGCAGCTCAAGGAAAAACGGTTTAAATAATTTGTTTTAGACTCAAAAATACTCCCAAAGATGAGATTTTCCTGATTTTATCCAATCTGTCCTGGCCCCCACCAGCACAGCTGCTGGGTGGGTGGGAAATGTGGAGTGCAAAGCCTGAGCCTCAGATTATTAAGAAATTAATAATTAACCAGTTGCACACCAGGCCACAGCAGCCCAGCCTGAATTCAGAACTCCTCACACATCACTCCCACATCTCAAAGGGTCTGAAACGGGATTTCCTTGTACCAAGCAGCTCCTTTTCCCTTTTCCAAAGTCTGGGTAGGGAATATCCAGCATTCCAGGACCTACAGCACAGCAGCATGTCGCAGTGTCTGAGCGGGTGAGCGCAGATCTGTGATCCCAGGAACATCCCATCACCATCCCTCATGGAATTCTCCACCCTCCTGCAAATCCATCAGGGAAAGGGAGGAACTCCTGCAGTGATTGACCAATACTGACATGAGAAAAATTTGGATTATGAATAAAATGAGGGAAAAAAAACCTCGGAAGATTCCTAACAACAAGAACTGATGGGTTCTGCTTCTTACATGGCTGGTGAGAAGCCTCTTGAGTTGGTCTGGGGTAGCTGAGGGTTGGACTGAATGACTCAGAAAATCATTTCCACACTGATGGAGCCTTGGAGAACACTGAATTTGGGCCTGGAAATGAATCTTTTAAACACCTCAGGAACGACAGTTCTTTAAAACAGCCAGACAAACAGCCAGAGCCTTTAAACATCTTTTAATTCTGCAATTTCAAGGTTGACACACAAAGCACCTACAGCTCAGAGAGAACCTTTCTCAGCACAGGAAACCCAGCTGGGTCCTCAATTTTCTTGGCAAATACAAGTGCAGTGGATTCTGATTTTGGAGGAATCAGGAACATTTTGTCAGGTGGATTTAGAGGGTCAAGGCAGGGCAGAATTGGTGCCCTGGGTGTGCCTCAGAGCCTGGATTTGCTGCCCTCCTGCCCTTGCTGATCATTGGTGCTGAGCTGCACAACCCTGCCTGTCCTTCCAGTGCATCAAGTGACAGCCACAAACTATCTCTGGAGCTGTGGGGGGACTCAAAGATAATATTCAGGACAAAAGAAGGAAGTTTTTTTTTGTTACTGTATATTGGCAATTTTCTCCTGCATCCACCCGGCACCAGATGGCTCCGGGATAATGAAAGAGGAGAAGTGGAAACAAATGGTCCCGTGTTCCCTCCCACGTGGAGAACTGGCTGATCACCACCTGAAGGAATAAACAATCACATCTTTTAGCAGTGGAACCAGCAGGGAACTTCACGTGGGTACAGCTTGGAGGGAGCACTAGAAGAGCTGAGCAGGCTCCAAAAAAGATCTCCAAACCACTGAGATCTCACGCGTGATCAGCAGGTCTGGGATTGACTGGCAGGGTGCTGATTATTTAGTGTGGTCTGAACTTCCTAGACCCCATTTCCCTTTTCCCACCCCACAGCTCCCTTTTCATCTCAAGGCAAAGCAGCAGCAACAGAGCAAAGCCGAATATCCCACCCCAAACCCCACTGGGCTTTCCTGCTGTGGAATCACTTTTGGGAGAACATTAAAGCAGCGTTACGTGGATACACACCAAAACCACCCCAACCCCAAACCTCCAGTGGCATTTCCCTCCTCACCACAATGCCCAGAAGATTCCCACTTTTTCTTTGACTAAAACAGAAAAAAACCCAACAAAAGCACTTGGAGGTGCCACCCGCCAGCCGCGGGTGACGTGGGTGGCAGAGGGGGTCACACGGTGGTGATTTTCTTGTCCTTGGTGGCCTGTTTGATGGCAGCCTGCTCGCAGATGATCTCCTTGAGGCGCTGCAGCCTCATGTTCTGCGTGGTTTGGTCCCCCACGCCCGTCTGGCTGCGGTGCAGCAGGTTCAGGGCGTAGATGTACTCCAGCTCCGTGTACTTCACGCCCTGGTCCACCACCAGGTTCAGCAGCTCGTCGGCCGTGTTGTAGAGCATCTCGTAATACTGCCTGCAAAGAGAAAGACACCCTGGTTAGCCCTGCTGCTCCGTGCTCCAGACCTTTCCTTTTGCACAGCTCCATCAACTGCTGCTTTTATTCAGCAGTGCCACGAGCAGAGACAGCTGAACACAGCGCAGACGCCTTCCTGCTGAGCATCATCCTAAAATCCCAGAATGGCTTGGGTTGGAAGGGATCTCAAAGCTCTTCTTGTTCCATTCCCTGTCATGGGCAGGGAGACCTTCTACCACCCCAGGCTGCTCCAAGCCCTGTCCAAGCTGGCCTTGGACACTTCCAAGGATCCAGGGGCAGCCACAGCTCCTCTGGGCACCCTGTGCCCAACGTGGCCTTGAAGTCAAAGTGACAGAGATCCCCTTTATTGAGACTCACAGAATGGTTTGGGTTAAAAGAGACCTTAAAGCCCACCCAGTTCCACTCCTGCTTTGACCTCCTGTCTTCTCCCCCTGGATATCCCATGGCTGAGCCCTGGAAGGTTTTCCTGCCTAGGCTGATGATCTGGGAAGGGTACATCAGCTGCCCCATGCTCAGCCGTGCCCACATTAAAGCCAAAAGAAAGCTTGGGGAGCTAAATTTGCTCTTTGGTCAGGTTTGCTAACCCCACATAATTATTTATTAACCTATTTGTCAGATGATAGGCTGAGCTTTTGATAACTTTTAATTCTTCTCCTTGGTTTTAAACCTCAACTTTAAAAACACAAAGCAGTTGGCCAGCATTCCATGGAGCAGATTCCCCTCACCTGTCCTCCATTTATTTATTTATTCCCTCCATCCTTTACAACTCGCTTTCCTCAGCCACCTCTCGATAATCAGGAGAGGGTTTATAATGGCAGGGACAAACACACTTGTGAAAGGAAAATGAAGGGCCTAAATAAAAAATCACAGAGCAAGAGGCTCATCCCACTCCCTCTTTCATATTTCATTATTTGATAACATCAGAGGCTGAGTCCATCAGAGCTGCTTGGGCGAAGGCAAACAGGAGAGTGTCTGATCAATATTTATTAATACTTTCAAAGACAAGGAAGGCAAAGTTGAGCAGACTCTGTAATGGAGTGAATAATTACTCATGCAAATCGGGCTTGGCCGCGGGCGCTGCCACGCCAGAGCGGCAGGTTTTTAATTGCACCCAATTAAAAATGCACACCTTGTGCTCCTTCCCTGCTGCCTCGCTTGCTCCCCTTTTATTTTAGAGGAAATTTTTAATTAAAAAATAATCTGATCCCGACAAGAGTGACAGATGAATCCCGTGTTTGTGAGGCGCAGGAATTCTTCAGTCAGCCCAGATTTAGGACAGGTGAGGAAGGAAGGAGCTGTGAGGAGAAGATGGGGCTGTGCTGCTGGGATTGTCCAGTGATCAGTTTGTGCAGATTTAGTCCTTTTTTGCCTTTTTTTCCTTTAAGGTGCTCTGTCACCTTGGGAAGGCCACGGATTTTTTGCTTTGGGGCAAAACTTCCCTGCCCCTGGATCCCTGGAAGTGTCCAAGGCCAGGTGGAGCAGCCTGGGATGATGGAAGGTGTCCCATGGCAGGGATGATTTTGGAGGCCCCTTCCAACCCAACTCATTCTAGGATTGTGGGAATGCAGCTGACGGGAACAAAGTGTCCCAGGGACTCATCCCAACAGAGAAATCCTTTCATTTCCATGTTTTCCCTCGGTTATCACTTATTTGTGCTATGTTGAAAAGCACCGATGGGATTTGTTGGGCTGATGTGACAGGAGAGATTCCCCACACAAAACCATGGAACAGGTTCTTAGGGAGCATCTCTCCTGAATTCCTGTGGAATAACAGCTGCTCTTTACAAGGGAATTCATCTGCTCCAAGCCTTCAGCTCTCCAGGATGGTAAAAAAACTTCTCCACTGATATCCAGCCCCAGTGTTGATGGCATATTTTGGGGAATGAGGAGTGAAGGACTGTCTGAGTGATCCCAAATCATTAATATCCTGCTCAAACAGGATCATTAACTAATTTTGACTGTTTGGATGACAAAGATTTGTTAATTTTTTAAAAAATAAAATCCACTTTTCATGTGATTAGCTTGCACCCCAACCGAGACACCCAAGGCCTGTTCCTCTGACCACTGGTGATGGGATTGGGTCCAAAGCTGCCTTGAATTTTTTTGGGCATTTTTTAGGACAAAACTGAACTCTCCCTGCTCCTTTTATCCATCTGGAATTGCACCCTGACACGAGGAACAGCTCTGTGCTAAGAGCAGATAGGGGAGGTTAAATATCCCTTTAATGGGATGGAAATGGCTCCCAGCTGCAGGAAAAAAACATCCCATGGGCAAACCAAAAGTGCAGAATCCACCTGACCCCAAACCAGTGTGTTCTGTTGGGCTTTAAGCAGCACTCTGGAAAGAAAACAGCAAACTGCCGACCACGAACCCATTCTGCAAGGAGACATTTTGAGCTTATATATCTACAGATATCCATATTAAAAAATGCTCTCTTGGACTCTGTTCTTGGAGAAAGAGAATAAAAATTAAGAAGCTTTTCTCATTTAGGGAAAAAAAATCTCGGGAAAGGCAATCAGGGTGAGCCCAGCTCCTCTGAGGGCTATTAATACCATTCTCCATTTAAATGCTAATGTTCACCTCTAACCCAAAAAAAAAAAAAAAAAAANAAAAAAAAAAAAAAAAAAAAAAAAGTTTTCAAAAGGTGGCCAGGTGAATTCCAAATGAAATCCTGATTTCCCTGAGAATGACTTGATCTCTTCTTCAGAGGAGGTGATGTTTCAGAATAAAGGATCCCACTTTAATTATCCCTTCCTGATGTAGCTGGGGGCCTGCTCTGCATTAGACAGCAAGGGATTCCAGCCTGGGCGCTGAATTAGCCAAAAGGAACACAAAAAAGGAGAAACAGAAATTCTGTCCCTTATCTCCTTCTCTTTTGGGGGATTAGGGAGGTGCTTTGGCAGCACCTGGAATTGCTGCTCTAATGGGAGAGTCAAAAAGGTTAAGTGGGAAGCACTCACAGAAAATCTGGATTAAAACTAAATGAAGGGAGAGGGCCACAGGATAGAAGGAAGATTTTATGATGAGGGTGGGGAGGCTCTGGAACGAATTTCCAGAGAAGCTGTGGCTGCCCCTGGATTCCTGGAAGTGTCCAAGGCCAGGCTGGAGCACCCTGGGATAGTGGAAGGTGTCCCTGGCCATGGCAGAGGGTTGGAATGCGATGATCTTTAAGGTCCTTTCCAACCCAAATTCTGTGATTTTATGAAAAACCACCAGACAGGACAAGCAAGAAACTGAAGATGATAAAAAAGACCAAAGCTGTGGTTATAAAAATCACTCAATTTTGATATTTGAAGATCATGGGAACCATGACATTTAAATATAGAGGGGGATGAGTAAGTACAAAAAAAAAAAAAAGAAAAAACAGCAAGAAATAGTTGACCTGACTGAGAAGAAAATCCCATTTTTCCCTTTGGAGTTATTAGAGGTGGGAATGGGGAAGAGCTGAGAATAGTTATAGGGCACTGGATTTGGGGCAGGAGGGATGAGTTCCAGCCAGGAGTTTGCAAAGATAATTTTGAAAGCTCAGAACAGCAAAGGAAAATCCAGGTAAAGCTGCAATTACTGTAATTCCTGCACCTCGTGAAGGCTGTGGGGATGTTTGCACACACACATCAGTGAGCAGCATTTTAAATCAAAAATCTGCAAATGTGGGAGCTGCTGGCTCCAGCTCCAGAGCTCCTGATGGTGGGAAAATAGGGATGGGAGGTGACAGCTTCATCATGGCTTTTCATGGAATCACAGATGGTTTGGGTTGGAAGGGACCCTAAAGATCATCAAATTCCAACTGGGACACGTTCCCGATCCCAGGTAGCTCCAAGCCCCATCCAGCCTGGCCTTGGACACTTCCAGGGATGGATCCAGTTCCACTTTCCAACCACTGCTCATCCTAAACCGCAGCTACAACCCTAAAGTAGGGGACATCACCCTCAGGACACCATTCCATGAGGGAATGTAAATCCTGATCGACTTTTCTTCAGATTTCTTCCTTGATTTTCAGTCAGGCCGGAGCAGTTCTGGGGACAACAACAGGAATGTTCCTTCTGTGCCTCCAGAAGGACCCAAAGTGCCTGAGGGGAGCTCACATCAGAGATGGTTTTGGTGTTCTGGTCAGCCCCAGCTGCTCTCAGACACCTCACCAAGACCTGGGCACTTCTCCTGCGTGCCTGGGGTGAGGAAGAAGCCCCTACCTGGCTCCATGGACTGAAAAACCCCCAAAATGAGGCCAAAAATGTTCCTGTCACTGTGATCTCCATCTTCCCTGTGCTCACCCCATCCACAGCCCCTTGGAAGCAGCTGCCCCATCACCATTTGGGGCAGGAGGCACACTCTGGGGCTGTGCTACCACGAGAACATAAAAAACCCCCACTTAAAAACCTAAACCATGCAAAATTCCAAGATGGGAAATGATTTGAGAAAGGAAACAAAGCACAAGAGGAAGAAATAAAAGTGAATTTGGAGTACACTGCTGCTTCACGCTCCTGTGGTAGCTCTGCAAATCACAGCCCTTAATAAATAATCATGGAGTGGAAGGATAATATTGGGTTTTTTTAAAAAAAGCTGGAAGAATAATTAAAATTAAGTCAGTTATCCGAGGCAGGAAGAAGTATCAGAGATGGGAAGCCCTCACCCCTTGCTCAGTACCCACACAGGGCTCTGATCAGGTACAGAGCCAGGCAAGAAAAACAAGTGTATTTATTCAAAAGGGCACAAGCTCAGCCTTCTAATTAGAGACAACCTCGTTAGAAAATCCAATTATTTTCCCTTTTAAAGTTTAAACCACAGAGACAGTATGAAGCCCTACATACAAATCAGCTCACCTGGGGGTTGCTTTTTATACAGATGAAGCCATTTTGGATAAAAACCCCCAGCCAACACCTCTGGGTGCCACGTGCAGCTCTGTCACTGGGTTTGTCACCACTGCGGAGATTTTTGTCAAACACAGATGAGAAATAATCTCTTAAATGCAGAATTAATTAGCAAAGGGAAGGGTAAGGGACGAGCAGAACATCACCACCCTTCCCAAAGCTCTCTCCTGTTCTCCCTTCTCCTTTTTATCCTGCTGTTTATCTGCCTTATCTCCTATTTTCTCATTCATATTTCCTTCTTATTTCCTTTTCCCTTCCTCCCGGGGTTCATCACTTGGACAAGGCTGCCCTGCTGGGAACACAAGCTCCAGGGGAGGCTCAGGTGGGAGATCAGAAGTGTTGGAGTCCAGGGCACAGGGAATGTTTCTATGCTTGTTTTAGAAAGCCCTGATTCTCAGCAGAACACTGCTTTTANGTTCTTCATCCTTGCCAAGAACTCAGGAGGGAACCTCCTCCAAAGGGCCCAGGAGGAAGGATCCCAGCCGTGTGGGGACCACCAAAAAACCCCACAAGTGGTGCCCCGTGTGAGGATCGAACCCACGACCTTCAGATCACGAGACTCATGGAAGAAGTTGGCAAACTCTGGAAAAGGCTGCCCAGGGAGGTTTGGAGTCCCCATCCCTGGAGGTGTCACAGGAGGTGGCACTCAGGACTCTGAGTGGGCGACAAGAGGGGCACAGCTTGGATTCCATGACCTTGGAGGGCTTTTCCAACCTCAACAGCCCCAGGATTGTGGGAATGGAGATCTCTGAGCATCCCCATGTGCACGGAGCACTAAACCCGTCTCTGAACACCTCTGAGCCTCCTCCCAGCCTGCAGTGAGACACAGCAATTACACAGCTTTTCAAAGGAAGGATAAATCCATTAAAGCCCATTAAATAATTCTTCAAAAAACAATGTCTGAGCCACTCCTTGTAGCTCCAAACCGGCTGATCCTAATGAGAGATGGAAATTCTGGCTCTCCAAATGGAACTTTATAGGGTATTAAACAAGCACCCTCAGCACTTATCTAAATCTTTAATTAGTTCTATAATATACTGATGATATCAAGGCTAATTAAATTTATACAGATAAAGAGCAATGAAATTCTAGCCAAGTGAGCTGGAAAGTACATATTAAATAGTAAATTTAATGGCTCAGGAAGATAAATGCAATTTTGTATAAAAAAAATTAAATTCAATTTACATGTTGTATTAAAATTGATTTTGAGTGTGCAAATGATTGGAAAAGAATCTTTTTAATAGATCAGTAAAAGTGTTAATCTGACCTGTTTAAATATCAGTTATTAATGCCAGCATTTGCAAATAAGCCATACACATTTGCATTTTACTGCATACAGTAAAAAAAAAAAAATTATCTCTACCATCTGCCAGTTTATAAAGAATATTAAGGGATTTTTCCCCTTGCCTCATGCATAAATTGGAGGGAACGTGGAAATGAATGTAGCCTGAAAGAAGAGGGAGTCAGCACTTCCATGGAAAGTGCAGCAGAGATTGCTCCAGTCAGCAAAAAATCCCACAATTTTCGCTTCTCTTTGGGAACAACAATTACTGTGGCTACCCCCCAGCTTTATTTAGGATCAAGTGACGTGGAACTGGATGTGACTGGGAAGGTGCTCAGTGATGCCAGCTGAGCTTTGATAAACCAGGAATGGTTGGGAGCTGCCCATGGGTGAAGGACACGATGGGATCTGCCTGATGGGGACAGAACAGTGAACTGGGGCAGAAGCTCAAGTAGGGCCCTCAAGCCAATGTCTGCCTGTAGGAGGTTGTGGTTGGGTTCCTCAAGCCAGTGTCTGCCTGTGGTAGGTCATGGTTGGGTTCAACAAGTCAGTGTCTTCTTGTGGTAGGCTGTGGTCAGGTTCATCAAGTCAGTTTTGCCTGTAGTAGTTGTGGTCAGGTCCATGAAGCCTGTAGTACACACACACAGAATCCCAGAATGACCAGGCTGGAAGAGACCTTCAGGATCACGGAGTCCAGCCCAGCCCCAACACCCCAACCAAACCCTGGCAGCCAGTGCCACATCCAGGCTTTGGTTAAACACACCCAGGGATGGTGACTCCAGCACCTCCCCGGGCAGCCATTCCAGAACTTTATCACTCTGTGTGTGAAAAACTTCTTCCTCATGTCCAGCCTGGATTTCCCTTGGTGCAGCTCGAGGCTGTGTGCTCTGGTTGTGTCAGTGCTGCTGGAGACAGAGCCCAGCCCAGCTGAGCACAGGCACCTTTCAGGGGTTGCAGAGAGTGCTGAGGTCACCCCTGAGTCTCCTTTTCTCCAGGCTGAGCACCCCCAGCTCCCTCAGTGGTTCCTCACAGGGTTTGTGTTCCCAGCCCCTCACCAGCCTCGCTGTCCCCTCTGGATGTGCCCAAGGATCCCAACGTCCTCCCCAAACTGAGGGCCCAGAGCTGGGCACAGCACTCCAGGTGTGCCCTCACCTGTGCCAGCACAGGGGCACAGTGACCTCCCTGCCCCTGCTGGCCAGTAGTGGTTGTGGTCAGGTCCAGTACTAGCCTGTGGTCGAGTCCATCGAGCCAGTGCCGTAATTATGGTTGAGTCCAACAAGTTAATTTCAGACAGGCTGTAGTTCAGTTCCACAACTCACTGTCTGCCTGTAGTAGGCTGTGGTTGGGTTCCACAAGTCAGTGTCAGCCTGTGGTAGGTCATGGTTGGGTCCATCAAGCCACTGTTCAGCTGTAGTAAATCTGGTTGATTCCAACGAGTCAGTGTTTGCCTGTAGTAGGTTGTGGTCAGGTCCAAGAAGTCAGTGTCTGTCTGTGGTGGGTTGTAGCTGACTCCATCAGCTCCATGTCTGCCTGTAGTAGTTGTGGTCAGGTCCATTAAGTCTGTAGTAGTTGTGGTTGGGCCCAGTAGTCAGCTGTGGTCAAGTCCATCAAGCCAGAGTAGTAATTACCTGTAGTAATTATGGTTGAGTCCAACACGTCAGTGTCTGCCTGTAGTAGGTTGTGTTGAGTTCATTAACTCCATGTCTGCCTGTAGGAGGCTGTGGCTGGGTTCCCCAACTCAGTGTAGGAGGTCATGGTCAGGCCCTGGTGCTTCCCAGGAGCTTCCCCAGGGGTTGGGCAAACAGCCCTGAATTGCTGAAAACACCACTCCATGGTTTTTTCTGGTCATCTTTGTTCATTTACTTTGAATGCTGTGGAGGCTTCCAGAATTAGGTGATTCTTTTGTGGACAAGTTGACACCAAATCTAATTTGTTACAATTTTTTGTTGATCACACTGATGTTTTCCATCAAGAGTTTTTTTTTTTTTTTGGATTCTCTTGCCTCATGGCCCTATGTTTTGTCTCCTGGTGCCTCGATCCAGCCTGGAAACTGCTGAGATTGGGAAGGGACCTGCCAGGCATGGAGTTATCCAAACCAGGAGGGAACAAACCCCTGCAGTAGCCTTCAACCCGACCCAGTGACCCACCACATCAGTGCCACCACCACCATGACCTCAAGGACATCGACTGCCACCACCCAAAGAGAAGAAACGGGGCAGAAAGAAACCAGCATGGGTTCAATGCCAAAATTTGAGGTGTCCAGAAGTGGTGGACATCAGCATGGAACTGTGGATCTCCTGGATGAGGGATTAAGAGCTTCAGCCCTCTCCTCCTTGCTTTCTGTGGTGGCCACTGGCCTGAGGAACATTCCATCCCAACTCTGCCAGTTCTCAACCCTTCTCCTCATGCTTGGAAACCTCCAGGTTTGGGGCCACAGGTTTTTATGGGCAGCTGCTGCTCATTTCCAGCATTTTTGGTTGAAATTGCTTTTCCCTCTCTGTCATTCTGAGGGCAAAAGTCGTATTTAGAGGGATTGAAACCCACCACCCCTAAAAGAGCAGCTCCCACACTGCTGTGTGCAGCACAGCTGTGGCCTCTTCTGGCCATTCCTGCTGGGTTTAGCTCCAATTATCCCAACTTTTTCATCCAATAGAGTTTCACTACAGTATTTTTTTTTTTTGCCAGACAGCACAAATCTGAGCATTTTAAATGAAAATATTATCAAGGCAATGTCAGTGCAGGGTAAAACCCAGAATACGTGGGATTTCTATCTGCACTCTCCACTGCATGGAAAAAACAAGTTTTACTCATGGAATATCTTGGAGTTGCATCCCTTTGCTGGTCACTTTTTATGGACAGACTCCACTGCAGTGCAACTGAGGCTCCTGGAAACAAAACTGGTCCCTACAAAGTGAGAAGAGAATCCCTGCGCTGCTTCTGGATGGTGGAGTAGTTCAGAGCCATCAAAAGCACAGCAATTCTCTGAATTGCTTTTCATCTCCTCCCAGGAACGCATCTTCAACTGCACAAAACCTCCAGGCCCTCCAGAGGACTCTGCTGGGAGAGCTGAACCCGGAGTTTTCCGCAGTAATTTATTAATCTATTAACCTCTCGCAATTCCCATTTGAGAATTTCCCGAGGTGCTTTGGAGACACCACGTCCAGAACTTCTCTGTTCTCTCAAAGGCTGCTTTGAGGGTGAGAAGGACCAAAGACCCCACCATGGTCCCCTCCAACCTCATCCATTCTGTGATTATGTGGAACTCCTTGTGTTTCCAGCGGGATGGATCCAACCCAGCAACAGCCACCCCACAGAATCATGGGATCACAGAATCGTTCAGGTTGGAAAAGCTCTTTGAGATCATCCAGTCCAACCATTCCCAGCACTGCCAAGGCCACCACTGACCATGTCCCCAGATGTCACATCCACATGGCTTTAAACCCCTCCAGGGATGGGTATTCCAGCCCTGCCCTGGGCAACCCTTTGGCTGAAGAGATTTTTCCTAATAGTGATGGCTCCTTGAGTAACCAATCCCAGATTCCACCCCTGAAAGCCCCTTCAGGGACTAAAAGCACATTTTCCTGATGATTCCCAAAATCTGCACATTTTCCATGAAGGAAAACTGAATTTCCCCCAGCTCCCCACTTTTAACAGATGGCAGAAAAATTCACCCATTTCCCACGTTGGGCTGGGCTTAGAAAACAACCCAGGATCCGAAGGCACTGAATCCTATTAAGAAAGCCATATTTTATATCTTGCTTTTTCCCAATCCAAGCTGTTCCCCACCAAACATCAAACTTGCTCTTATTTACACTTCTTTCCTCCTCCTCTTTGTTTTTCCACAGATGACAATGTGGAATCTGTGTCTGATCTACGACTTCTGTGTGTGCCCATTTCAGCTTTAGGTGTTGATGCACCTCTGTGACGTGAGGTGGCAGCTGAGTTTTAGAGCTCCTCTGTATTATTTGAGCTCAAATCTGAAATACAAATTATAAAAGACAAGGGGAGCTTTACAGCCTTCGGTAAAATTGGAGTAAGACATGATACGTTGCACACCATTTCCTGAATATATCTAAATATCTACATCATACATGTGTGTATTCAATGCAGTGCTCTGGATGTAATTATTTAAATATCTCCCTAAAAAATAAGAATTGAGGCATTTGGACTTTACCTGAGTGTGTGGATTTCTCCTGGCTACGAGGCCCAGGTTCATTAGAGGACAGATTTAATTGCTACATCAGAGTTTGTGTGTTGATATTCGACATCTGACGCGCGAAAGTTCAGAGACGCCAATCAGGCACGGTGCAGATGCCACTCTGCAAAATGTTCTCAGACAGTCTCCATCTGTCAGATATGGTAATCCCTGCTCCCCATCAATAATTCACCTCCTTCACTCCACGTTTCCCGCATTTGAGTCGGAATTTTTAATGTCAGCCCCAGCAGAGGCTCCACCTTGGATAGAGCTGATCTGCATTCCCCGCTCGTTCCTGCCCCGCAGCCTCTCGCCTTTGGCACTTCAAGAATAATTTCTCACTTTATTTGGTTTTGGTTTTTTTTTTTTTTTTAGTAAANTTTTTTTTTTTTTTTTTAACTGCAAAAATCACAGCTCTCCTTTTGGGCCGTCCCATCTCACTCAAGGGTGGAAGTCAGAGGGTAATTGTGGCAGTCACACCAAAATCCAGCTCGGAGGGATCACACTTTTCCTGGGAAAGCTCCTGGGGAACACCGTGGGGGCAGCTGAATCCCCCAAATAAGATGTTACTGCACAGTTGAAGAGGGAGGAAAGGGGGGCAGGGGAGGGAAGAAGATGATGTGGAACTGTTCCTCCATGGGTCAGAAAATGCTGAGTGGAATCTTGTCCCCAGCTGACTCCACGGAGCCCATAAAATCTTGGTTACATCCCAAACTCTTTGCAGCCTTAAATCCTTAAAGAGAATTAATAAAAAAAAAAAAGATGGAAAGCAACTTTTTACACAGGCCACAGATAGTGACAGGACAAAAGGAAAGTTTTAAACTAAAAGAGGTGAGTTTTGGATTAGATTTTAGGAGGAAAGGGTTTATTGTGAGGGTGGTGAGGCACTTGGAGCACCCTGGGATAGGGGAAGGTGGATGGAACTGGGTGGGCTTTAGGGTCCCTTCCAACCCAAACCATTCCATAATTCTGTGATCCCAGAGCCAGGAGATGGCTGACTGTTGAGAACATTCCCTGGCATGAGGGCAAACTCCCCCCAGTAATCATCAATCCTTCAGCACCAGTGACAAAGGAAGGTCCCCAGGTGCCCCCAGCAGCAGCAGCCCCAGCTCTCAGCATTTGAAAGGTGGAAAAACCATCTTGGGACTTTCTTTGGCCGAGGGGAATAAACCCTGAGGATAAGAAGTGATAGCTGGGAATGTTACAGATCCCACCACCTGGAATGACCAGCACATCCCCAGGCATGGATTCAGCAGAAGGTGAAGGATGAAACTCCTGGTTGCAGAATGCAGCTGGTGGAAATCCTTACTTAGGATTATTTAGGATTATTTAGGTTCACCAGCTGAACGTGTGGCTTTGCACCAGGACTCACCACCAGCCCTGAGTTGGCTAAAACCTGCAAGCCAGACCAAAAGTCAATGAATTAAAGACCTTGTTGATTAAAGAGTAATTAACTATAGAGGAAATGGAGGAATGTATCTCAACCTGCCAAAATTCAAGTGTCCAGTGCGACCATTTCACCACCCTGGTCACCTNCTTCTCCTTTTTCCCTTCTCCCTTTTCCCTTTTCCCTTCTCCCTTCTCCTTTCTCCCTTCTCCCCTCTCCCCTCACAAGCCCTGCACCCAGACCTGGCCATGTCCCCACAGTCCCTTTGTGTCCCAACACCACCATTTTCCTCCCTCCCAGCCATTCCCTGCCCTCTCCCACCCCTTTCAAGGGACACATTTCTGATTCCAGGGTGCACCAGCAGGTGGGAAATCTTCACTCCTGGCTTAATCTAATTAACAGAGAGCAGAGAGTGGTGGCAGATGTGNGAGATGGCTGACTGTTGAGAACATTCCCTGGCATGAGGGCAAACTCCCCCCAGTAATCATCAATCCTTCAGCACCAGTGACAAAGGAAGGTCCCCAGGTGCCCCCAGCAGCAGCAGCCCCAGCTCTCAGCATTTGAAAGGTGGAAAAACCATCTTGGGACTTTCTTTGGCCGAGGGGAATAAACCCTGAGGATAAGAAGTGATAGCTGGGAATGTTACAGATCCCACCACCTGGAATGACCAGCACATCCCCAGGCATGGATTCAGCAGAAGGTGAAGGATGAAACTCCTGGTTGCAGAATGCAGCTGGTGGAAATCCTTACTTAGGATTATTTAGGATTATTTAGGTTCACCAGCTGAACGTGTGGCTTTGCACCAGGACTCACCACCAGCCCTGAGTTGGCTAAAACCTGCAAGCCAGACCAAAAGTCAATGAATTAAAGACCTTGTTGATTAAAGAGTAATTAACTATAGAGGAAATGGAGGAATGTATCTCAACCTGCCAAAATTCAAGTGTCCAGTGCGACCATTTCACCACCCTGGTCACCTCTAACCCTTATCCCCAAGTGCCACATCCACATGGTTTTGAATTCTTCCAGGGGTGGTGACTCCACCACTGCCCTGGGCAGCTGTGCCAGTGCTTTGTAACTCTTTCTGGGAAAAAAAAGTGTTCCTAAATCCAGTCCAACCCCCCCCCGAACGACTCAAAGAGCTGGAACCCTGCTGTTCCTGGGCTACACCTGCTGCCATCCCTGCTCTACCCCAATGCTGTGTCATGGCTTGACCCTGCTGGTCCTCTCAGTTCTGCTACTCCTATCCTTTCCTCAGTTTCCCTTTTCCCTCCTCTATCCCACCAGGAATTGGACCTGGGCCATTTCTNCAGAGAGTGGTGGCAGATGTGAGTGCAGAGCCCAGGGGGGTGACGAGCAGTGACTCCAGCCCCACCAGCCAGCCCTGGGATCAGTAACTCCCGAGCTGATAAGGGGCTCTGAGGCTCTGCAGGTCCTGATGAGATCTGACTGACAGGCCAAAGCAATCTGCTCCTCCAGGCCTCCCCTGCCTCTCTGGCTGTGGGGCTCCTGCTGGGAGCCTCCTGTGAAAAAGCCAGGACATTTTCCTAATTGCTGCCATTTGCAGGTGGGAGCCAGGCAATAGAGATGCATCTCCAGCTGACAATCCAATATTTACCTGCAGACAAATGCCTGGGATGGCTGCTCCTGACACACTGATGGGTCTTCCTTTTTTTTTTTTTTTTGGGTCGTTTCTTTTTTTGTGTGTGTCACACAAATTCCCTTCTTAAAAATCTGTCCTTTCCCTCAAAGCTGCTTGTTAGGGAATTTCATCAGAGCCTGCCAGGACAGGATCCAGCACAGAGCCCACCTTGAAGCACGGGAGAAAAAAGCAGTTTCTAACCCAAATAGGAGATCCAAGGTGATATGGGAGAGCTCAGACATGGAATTCACATTCCCATGCACTCGCAGTGGGATCTGTTCCCATGGGATGGCTCTGGATTGCTCAAACTCAATGTGAGGGTTGGGCTCTTCTCCCAGATTGACAAAACAAGAGGGAGCAACCTCAAATTCCAGGAGGTTTAAATTGGATACCAGGGAAAGTTTCTTCCCTAAAAGGGTTTTCCAGCCTTGGTGGAGTCCCCATCCCTGGAGGGATTTCAAAGCCCCATGGATGTGGCACTTGGGGACAGGGTCAGTGGTGGCCTTGGCAGTGACAGGTAAAGGGTTGGGCTCAGAGGGCTTTTCCAATCCAAATGATTCCCTGATTCCAAACAAAGACAATCCACTGAAGCCCATTCCTTGTGCTGGGAGGTGCCACTCTTTGCTACTCTAAAGCAAAAAAAAAAAAACAAACACTTAATTAAGGAAAACTAATGGAATTCCCTCTTCTTCCAGTGAAGCCAGTGGTGGATCCACCACACACACGCAGAGGCTTTACCTGGACCCAAAAATGAGCTTTCACACTCATCCTCACACTTCTGAGGGATGAAAAACTTATCAGAACCTGGATGCCATCTGGAACTGCAGTTTTGGCCTCCTGATCCAGACTTTAGACCTGGTCTAAGACTCTGCAGCCTGCGGGGAGCCTGTGGGGAAAGCCCTATGGTCTCTTCCCAGCCAAAACATCTTCCCAACAAAACCTCTTCCATGTTTCCTGTGGAAAATGATGTGCAGGGAGAAACTGCAGTCCTCTGCAAGGCTGGGAGCTCCTTGTCCCACCTCCTGAGCCCCCCCAGTGTGTCCTGGGTGGATTTCCCAAGGACCCACAGGCCGTGGGGATCCCATCCCACCCCACTGCCAACCATGGACCACGTGGTTTTGCTCCATATTTTTGCTGCCACCACCCAAATTCTGTCCAAATAAAGCAAATATTGACGAGTTCTCCACGATTTCCCAGAGCCACCACGGAGATGACAGCGGCCACCAGGACTGACACCTCCAGGATGTGCTTTCAAACCCCGGCCTGAAGAAAGCAATGCCCAGCTCACATTCCACAGGCCTGGAGAAACAAAATGATCCAATTCCTGCTGGACAAGCAGAGCTTCCTGGACTCAGGCCTTCTATTAAAGCACTTCCACAAGTAACTGGCCGGTGGCAAAGCGTTGTCACCGAGGCCAAAATCACTAAAGGTGGAAAATAAGAAGAAAAACTTCCAGCCAGAAAAATCCCTTGCCTTTAATTACCATTAGCAATGCAGCATGACAGAGGGAGATAAACACACAGGCACCTACAGAAATAAGGAGCTTGGGAACACAAAGTAATTACTTTGATTTTTTTTTGCCTTCCCCCCCTCCCCACAGACATTCAAAACTTATTAGTCTCCAGAAAGGACATATCAGCAAAAGACTGTCACCTTGGGGATAAATGAGGGATTTGTTTGTAACTCATTTCCAGGAGAATATATCCTGATGGTTTTAAGGCAGAGGAGGAACGTGCTCTGGGCAGAACAGACTTCTTAAAAATGTTTATTCCCATCTTGCCCAGCTGGTTCCCTGGAAATGGGAACGCCAGGTTTCTGCTGGCTGAGGAGTTCACTCCCATTGATTGTTTCCCTAACATGCCACGAACCCAGCAAGAAAAAGTCAATGAAGCCTCTCAGTTTTTCAGTCCATTTCCAGTTTAGGAAAATTGAATTAATCTCTTTACTCGGAGCAGCTCAGACTTCCCCATCCAGGCAATGAAAATCATCGCAGAGGCCATGAAAACCTCTCTCTTTAAAGGTTACAGAGCGAGGATTAAAAGTGCCTCCGGGAAGGGCTGAAAATCCTGATCAAAATAAAACATTGAGTCAACACTGGAAAGGCTGAGCAGGACTGGTGCCTTCCAGAGCCTGCTGATATTTTCAGATGCTTCCTTCTGGCACTTGGAGTGGTCCCCATGGAGAGTGGGTGCTCTGTGACCTCCCACATCCAATGTGTTCAGGGGTAGAGAGGAGCTGCTGTGTGAATTTAGCCCCTGGTCCTGTTACTCTGGGGTTGCTACGGGGTGTAAAGCCTCAAGGGTTGTCCTGGGGAGGAATAACTGAGAGCAGCCCTGAGGAGAAGGGCTGGGCCCACCCATGGAGAAGAGCAGGGTTTCCTCAGAGCAGAGCCACAAAATCTCCAAAATATTCCAAAATCTCCTCTCCATCCTGTGCTGAGGAGCTGGGAAGCTTCAGCAAAGGCCTTGGCCACACCCCAGCTTCCAGGAGCTCCTGAAGGACTGGAAAAGCTGAAAATTTGGGAAACATGGAGCAGGCACTTGCCTGAAAAGGCCAAAGGATCTGGGAAAGGGTGTGGAGAAGCAGGAAAAGCTGAGGGAGCTGGGAAAGGGCTGAGCCTGGAGAAAAGGAGGCTCAGGGGGGACCTTGTGGCTCTGCACAAGTCCCTGGCAGGAGGGGACAGCCGGGGGGGTCGGGCTCTGCTCCCAGGGAACAGGGACAGGAGGAGAGGGAACGGCCTCAGGCTGGGCCAGGGCAGGGGCAGGGTGGATTTTGGGGAAATTCCTTCCTGGAAAGGGCTGTCCAGGGCAGGGGTGGAGTCCCCATTCCTGGAGGGATTTAAAATCCATGTGGATGTGGCACTTGGGGACATGGGGCACTGGTGACCTTGGCAGTGCTGGACTTAATGATCGTAGAGGGCTTTTCCAACCGAACCAATTCCATGATTGCAAATGTACTGAAAGCAGGGAGACACCCCAAGACATGCTCTAGGGAATGCTGTGAGGGCACAAATGGGTGCCACCCTAAAGCTCCTGGCAGCTGCAGATTTAACTGGGAATGTTAATCCACCAGGGGTGGGTGATGTGCTCCGGGGAGTTTTAATGATCCCATAAAAAGCTGGATCTTTGGGATGCAGGGGCAGCACCCATCTGGGGAAGGGCCATACAGGGACCCTCTAAAATCCCCCTGGGGAAGGAGGAGGAGGAAGGTGAGGACGAGGGCATCAAGCTGAGGGGTGGTTTTTAATCCTTTGGATTTTTGGTTAATGCGGTGAAACCACTAATTACAGCTAATTAAACCTGCACTGAGATCAAAGCTCAGCAGAAACTACAGGGGGGAGCAAACAAGGCGGAAAAGGAAGGGAAAGAAAATACGGATTTTGTTGTGAGTGAGTCCTTAATTGAAAAGGAAAGCAGCTTTGTTAATTAAAAGCTGCAAGCCCAAACGAGGACACGCTCCAGACACAGGAGTCCAGTCCAGTCACAACTTTCCCATGCTGGCACCAAAGGGAAGCTTTTCCTCCAGAGCCTGCTCTGTCCCTCATCCCCTGCAGGGGAGGGACTTCCTGGGATCCAGACTGTGAAGATTTAGGGATTTTTACCTTTCACAACTTGGGGGGATTAGAGTGCCCTGTGTACTCAGCTAACATGGGGTTTACTCAAACTTGAATGATCTTAAACAGCCCAAATTTAGTCCTGGCTTGAGGGCAGCCCCGAGGAGAACACCTGAGATACTTCCCTCACCCACAGGTGGCAGGGGAGCATCTCAGGAGCTCTGAACAAAGGGATCCAGGTCAGGATTTGCTGGACCTGATGCTCTCCACACAGAAATCGAGCTCAAAGATGGCTCTCAGAGGAAGATTCCTTCCACCCTTAGGTAACCTGGGCACCCAGGCACAACCACTGTATTTACCAAGAGTAAAATCAGACAGAGAAATAAGATTTGGCAAAGAAAAGTCTTCCTCCAGAGCACGGGGATGTTTAAATGCTTCCCTTTCCCTCGGCAGCTCCCAGTAGATGGCAGCAGGTCATTGCTGATTCCTGCTGCCTGGGAACAGCAGGAATCTGGGGATAATCGAACAAAAACCTGCCCAGCCTGGCAGGACAGGAGCCCTGAGTGCTGAGGATCCAAACCTGGCACCACAGCCCTGGTGCCCAACCCAGCAGGGAGGCTGGGTTTGATGTGGGTTTGATAAAGCTCAGGCTCCAGCTGCATCCTCCATCCTGAACCCTCCCATCCTCCCCTTTCACAGGATCACAGAATGGTTTGGGTGAGGAGGGACTTTGAGGATCATCCAGTGCCACCCCGTGCCACGGGCAGGGACATCTTCCACTACCCCAGGGTGCTCCAAGCCTCGTCCAACCTGGCCTTGGAATAAAGATGGGTTTTGAGCAACAGGAGCATTACCCAGCCCCAGTGTGGGGCTGGAGCGTGTCCAGGGAAGGGAACGGAGCTGGGAAGGGGCTGGAGCAGCTGAGGGAGCTGGGAAGGGGCTGAGCCTGGAGAAAAGGAGGCTCAGGGGGGACCTTGTGGCTCTGCACAAGTCCCTGCCAGGAGGGGACAGCTGGGGGGGTCGGGCTCTGCTCCCAGGGAACAGGGGCAGGAGGAGAGGGAACGGCCTCAGGCTGGGCCAGGGCAGGGGCAGGGTGGACACCAGCAGGAATTTCCCCATGGAAAGGGGGGTCAGGCCTTGGCAGGGGCTGCCCAGGGGGGTTTGGACTGCCCATCCCTGGAGGTGTCCAAGGAACACCTGGAGGTGGCACTCAGAGCTCTGGGCGGGGGACAAGGTGGGGATCAGGCACAGCTTGGACTCGATGGTCTGGGAAATCTTTTCCAACTTCCATGATCCTGTGAGTCCATGATTTGGGTTTGTTGATGGCCCAGCCAGGAAGAAGTGGGGCTCTGATGGCTCCTCCCCACCCCATTTCCCCAGGGATCCACTGGCAGTACCACATCTGCTATAGGGACATGTCCCAGCCAACATCCCTGGTATTGTCATCAGGACAAGATTCCTGGTCCCTGCAGGAGGGGTGGCCATGGGAACACCTGGAATGGCAGCACAGGGAAAGCTCCAAGTCACTCCAGGTGTGGGGACACCTCTGGATCCCTCTGCTGCCACTGCCTGAGGCAGGGAGGACACTGAGACCCAGGGACAATGACAGCACTGCTCAGAAACCTTCATTTCCGAGGTCACAGTGACACTTGTTAGAGAAAATGTTCCCATTTCATCCCTGCTCTCTCTGTTCCCTTTGCAACCACCTCAGTTCACTCTCCAGAACACTCAATTTTAACACTTGCAGGAGTCAGAAAGCTGCTTTTTTTCAGTGATTTTTTTTTTATTTAAGATTGAGTCTGAAGTGGAATCCTCACCCTTTATGACTGCCTCTGATGAAATCTTCATAAAATCCCAGAGAATTTTGGGTGGGGATAGAGGGAGAGGAGGAAAGAAGAGACAGGGACCTGAGTAGGAATTCAGATTTGAAGTTTTTATTCTGTTCATGCTATAAATCTAATTCTGGGTGTGAAACTTTGGTAATTTGGAGGTATTTGGAAGTAATGCTCAGTCCCAGACTTTGCAGCACATGCCTGGATATTCCACAGGGAGAAAATCCTGATTTTTCCTTAAAAAAGCAGTGGAAGCCCCAACAACCTCCTGCATTTCTGCTGGCCTAGATACTGAACACACACAGGAATGAAAAACCTATTAATATTTGCAGGAAATTTAGCAAATGCTACAAATCCTTTGTGACACCTCAGCAGCCAGAACCAGCCTGTTTCACCCTTTCTCCTGGTGGGAAAAACTCCTCACACCAGTTGGCAATTTAATTTTTTTTTCAGTGGAAACCTGCTCCAGCTCTGCTCTGTGATGCTCTGCTGAGACTTTCCCTGCCTTGAACTGAGAATCTTAAAGCAAAACTCATTTAAAACACATTTTCCCCTTGCCACGGGACTGCTGCCAAAGCAGCAAATGCTGCTGTTGTCACCTGCAGGTTACAGAGCTTTGGAAAAATGGGGTTTAAACAGCAAGAGCCCCACCAGGACCAACAAGTGTTACCTGGGTTTGCTGTGAATCCTCCACGTGATTTTGGCTCCAGAGGAGAAAGGGTTTCCCCTTCCAGCTCCCCTGGGTGGGATTTTTACTGCCTGAAGTGACTGAGCAGAGAAGAAAGGGGATGCCCAGGGTTCTCTGAGGCCTCTAAAAAGCCTTGAAGACCATAGCAGAAGTGAAAAATAAAAGCAAAATCAAAAGCGCAATGCTCAGGAAAGCCTTAAAGAACTTTTGGTCCTTTCTCAACTGGTCTGGTCTTTCCTACAAACTGATTTCAAGCAGGTTCACTTTGAGAAAAGGGGCCTGTTCCAGAATTCAGATTTAATGCATGGAGAGGGGCTGTGTGGAGAGTGATGCAGGGATTGTTAATTGTGGCTGATTGCTCCTGGAACCCTCGGTGTCACGGACACAGAAATATCCAGGCAGGGCTGGGAGCCTCCTGTCCCACTCATGACCCTCCAGTTCCCTGGAGAAGTGAAGCAGGGAGGGAATTTATCCCAGGAGGTGCAGGGGGAAGGGAGAGCAGGGGAGGGAGGATTTCTCCATCAGCTCTGCCACTGCTCCTGTACATGAAAAAACCACTTTATCTTGAAAAAGGCCAAAGTGAGAGTTAACCACAGCACAGAGCATTTACAGATTCCTGCCTGAGCCGTATCACAGAGGTACAAATCACTTTTATCCCAGCCTGATGTTGTTTTATGCTTTCTGGAGGGGAACTGTTATGTTTATTTAATAGTTTGAGTAGACCTGGGTAACGTGGAGTCCCTGGGGTGACGTGAGAACCTTGCCCAGGTGATTGTGAATTCAGGTGAGCAGGGCAGGGCTCGGATGCACCAGAGCCTTGTTTATGTGAAAGGAGAATCTGGGTAATAAACATTTAAACATCCAGGAGTCATCTGAAGAACTAAAGAATCAAACAGAGCATGGAATTATGCCCCAGAAGAAAAGAGGGAAGTGATGAAGCTGTGAAAGCAATACAAGAAACGTTGCTGAATTGATTTGATGGGAAGAATTCTGCACAAAGCTGCTCTGGGAGGGTGGGGATCAGGCTCTTTCCCCAAGGAACAAGGCACAGGACACAAGGAAATGGCCTCAAGTCGTGCCAGAGGAGGTTAGGGGTGCATATCAGGAAAATTCCTTCACCACAGGATGGTCATTTAAGAAAGAAAAGATTAAATTTGGGAAGTTTTATTCCTTGCAGAGTTTCTAATGGATCTTCCTCCCTCCCTCTCCTGCAGGGTCTCAGCATTCACAACTTCCTCATGCCAGTGCTGGTCTGAAGAAATGAATTCAACAATGATCCATCCCCAGGTGAGATCCCAAATAAATGAGGCACTCAGTCACACTCCTCATCCAGGGAGGTCAAACCTCCCTCCAGCTCAGCCTCCAGCAGCTGTGGCCAAGGGATGGCACCAAGTTTTCCCAGTGATTGTGGTGGCTCAGATCCAAGTTTCACACAAACCTCTCTCATTTGACCCCATTCCTTCATTTCCAAGTTCCAGACCTTTCCTCTGGCTGTTCCTGGGCTCAGCTGTCCCCTCCTGACCCAGACACAGGATCAGCTGAGGAGCTCCCTGCAGCCAGCCCTGAGTCCAGCTGCCAAAACCACTCCGTGGGGTTTGCCTTCACCTATCTGCTCATCCCTCAATCCTCCTTGAGTGAAGAAACCCCAAAACGTGGGATAGGTTTGCAGGGGGTCTGTCACAACCAGTTTTGGGTTTATTTTGCTGTTCCTGCTATTTCAAGGTGACAGATCTCCAGGGAGATGTCCTTCAAGCCAGCCTGGAGGTGGTGACCCTGAGCCTTCAACAAACCAAAATATTCACAGAATCCCAGAATGACCAGGTTGGAAGAGACCTTCAGGATCACGGAGTCCAGCCCAGCCCCAACACCCCAACTAAACCCTGGCAGCCAGTGCCACATCCAGGCTTTGGTTAAACACACCCAGGGATGGTGACTCCAGCACCTCCCCGGGCAGCCATTCCAGAACTTTATCACTCTGTGTGTGAAAAACTTCTTCCTCATGTCCAGCCTGGATTTCCCTTGGTGCAGCTCGAGGCTGTGTGCTCTGGTTGTGTCAGTGCTGCCTGGAAATAAATCCAAGCCCCAATTTCATCCTGTTTAAGTTCTACCCACTACCTTTGGAAGCTTTTCCCTGCCTGGGTTTTGGTCTTGGAGAAGCCCTAAGGGAGTGCCAAGCACATTTTGGTGGGACCTCACATCAACCTCAACCGATCCACATTTGGACTTGATGACCTTGGAGATCACCCCTAACCTTAATAATTCCCCTGATTCCATGATTCCACATCCCTCTGAACGTTGTTCAACCAAAGGAAAGCCAAAATTGCCACCAACACCTCCAGCTGTTGAACTTGACGCTCATTTGGCCACCTGAGACTTTTGGAAGGAGCCACCCGTGCCCCTGTGGGCACCAGGAGAGTGACAAAGGCTGAGGTTTGTGCTCACCTGGCGAAGTCCAGGTCAGCCTCCCGGGACATGGTGATGTTGGTCAGGTTCTGCTGCAGGATGAAGATGTTCCTGCACATTTTCTTGATGCCGGACTCGCTGATGCGCTTGAAGTAGTGGGCGCCGTTGATGAGGATGCAGGAGATGAGGTGGCCCAAACCTGCAAGGGGGAAGAGATTTAGTGCCAGTCATCCATGGTAAAACCCCAAAAATGAGCATTGTTAAGTGAGCTGGATCAAGGGATAATTGGATTTTACCTGGAAACCCTCAGTAATCTCCATGGTGCAGTTTAGGACTTTCCCTCTCTTTAGTAAAAAACCAAAACTGCCCCAAAACTTAGAGCTGTGTTATCACCACCACTGATTTTTAATCAGGCTTTGCATAATGTCCCTTCCAGTCCCTCTTCCTGTCTGGGCAGAGCAATAGGTCACTGCAGCTCCTGTGAAAGCACAGGATTTTAATCTGTTATCAGAGTGGTGTTTTCCCTGTTTTCCCTGGTAAATTCAGTCTCCAGGAGCAGGAATGAGCTGCATTCCAATGCCTCTGATCCACAACCCCTCTCTGATCAGTCCTGAACAGCTCCCTGTGTCTGAAGGATGTCAGAAGGACACAGCTGGAGGCTAAGGGACACAGCCACCCACAAAATGATGCATCCACTCGTGTCACATTGCAAAGAGCAAAACCCCAGCCTGATTTACACTGCACAGGTCTGAGCAAGCCCAGTGGCCAATTAAAAGTCTAAATTAAGGATTTAGTTCATGTACAAGGAGTCAGTGTGGGGCAGCTGTAAATCCCAGACCTGGGCTTAAGAGGTGCTTGAGATTAAGACCGTGAGTATGAATTTAAACCTCAGCAGGATGTGAATGGTCCCTGTGGCTCTGTGTGGAGTCATCTCCCTCTTCTCAAACAAACAGGGAATCACAGAATCCCAGACTGGTTTAGGTGGGAAGGGACCTCAAAGTCCCACCCAGTGCCACCCCTGCCATGGCAGGGACAGCTGCCACTGTCCCAGGCTGCTCCCAGCCCCAGTGTCCAGCCTGGCCTTGGCCACTGCCAGGGATCCAGGGGCAGCCACAGCTGCTCTGGCAATTGCAGCCCAGGCAGGAATTCCTTCCCAATATCCCATCCATGCCTGCCCTCTGGCACTGGGAAGCCATTCCCTGTGTCCTGTCCCTCCAGGCCTTGTCCCCAGTCCCTCTGCAGCCCTCCTGGAGCCCCTTTAGGCCCTGGAATGTGCTGGAAGCTCTCCCTGGAGCCTTCTCCTCTCCAGGTGAGCACCCCCAGCTCTCCCAGCCTGTCAAACCCCACACGGTTCTCACTCATCAACGTTCTGTAGGGGACAGCAGCACCTCAGTCTGCTTCATCCCTGAAAGGAATCCCGTGGAGCTTTGGGATGAGAATGGAAAACCCTTTATTAAGGAAGGGTTGGGAAGCACCTGACCTTCAAAGATGTACTGGAACTTGTGCTGCTGCAGGCTGGCACTCATGGCCTCCTCGATGGCGCTGATGTCCTTGTTGAGCCGCACCACCAGCGGGTCGTAGTCCATGCTCTCCACGTTGGCCACGATGGCATAATTCCCTTGTTTGGCCAGAGGGATCAGGTAGTGGAAACAGTGAACCCTGTGAGGCACGAGGGAGAAACACCACAATGCAACAACCCCCATTTAAAAATACTTGTGGGATGCAAAGTGGTTTTTTCCCTGCCTCAAGGTGGTAAACAAATAACTTTATGAGATGGGTGGTGATGTCTGTGTCAAAGGCACCCTCCTCTTGTCATTGTCACATCTTCAGGGATGGATCCAACAGATCCTTGGTGACAGATCTGACCTCCATCATCCCACTGAATTTTCCCAAGGTTCCCCAACCTCCCACACAATACCAGTCCTCCCACAAGAACTCCTTCCACGAAAACCTCATACAAGTGATAACTGGCAGGACCAGCGAGCCAGGGGTCATGGAATGATCATTAGAATTCCAAGAGTGTGCTTATTCCCAGGCATTTCACACTACTGCAACTCTTTCCTGTTCACCAACGTGCCCAACCATCATCCCTCCATGGAAGGAGAAATTCCATGCAGTTGAATCCCAATGTGCCCAACCATCATCCCTCCATGGAAGGAGAAATTCCATGCAGTTGAATCCCAACTTTCCCCCCTCCATGGAAGGAGAAATTCCATGCAGTTAAATCCCAATGTGCCCAACCATCATCCCTCCATGGAAGGAGAAATTCCATGCAGTTGAATCCCAACTTTCCCCCCTCCATGGAAGGAGAAATTCCATGCAGTTGAATCCCAACTTTCCCCCCTCCATGGAAGGAGAAATTCCATGCAGTTTGATCCCCTCTCAGGACTCTGCAAAAAACCGTAATTAAGTTGTTTCTCTCAAAGCCAGAGAGGAAAGTGCTGTGTCCAGAAAAATCCATAGCAGAGCTCCTTCTGCTTTTGTAATCACCCAGTGGGAACAGGGTTGGGTTCTGCTTCCACCAGGAGGGATTTAGGTTGGATTTTAGGGAAAATTCCTTCATGGAAAGGGCTGTGCAGCCCTGGCACAGCTGCCCAGGCAGGGATGGAGTCCCCATCCCTGGAGGGATTTCAAGCCCTGCGGATGTGGCACTTGGGGACACGGGGCAGTGGTGGCCTTGGCAGTGCTGGGAATGGTTGGACCTCATGATCTTAAAGGTCTTTTCCAACCTAAATGATTCCATGATTCTGAAATTCACCTGCCAGGGGAACAAATCAAAGCCTGAGGGAGAATCCCTGGCATTGAGGCATAACTCAGGGTCAGCACATGGGGACAGGAAGTTCACAGCAGAGTGGCCCAAAGCTGTGACAGAGATGTCCTGGCTTCCACATTCCCTGGAAAACACCCTTGAGGTGGCCATCACAAGCAAGTCCAGTTTAGGGCAATCCCCAGAGTAAAAGCATCTTATATATAATTTTATATTTTGTTTTAAAATATGAAAATCCCGTAACAGGCGTTAAGTAGTCTAAAATTTCGTGGTTATTCCAACAAAAGCTGCTTCCATTTCCAGGCTGGATGGGGCTTGGAGCAACCTGGGATAGGGGAAGGTGTCCCTGCCCATGGCACTGGATGATCTTTAAGGTCCTTTCCAACCCAAACCTTGCCAGGGTTGTAGGATGTGATTCCATGACATGGTGAATGATCTGAGTGTGCCAAAGGTCTCCTTTAAGGAAGCACATACAAATCCAAGGAGCAAGACCTCAGTGACCTCAGGGTCATGTCCAGGGCCACTGGAGAAGGAGAAGACAACACCAAGCTGGATATGGAATGAATGGGCTCTGAGGCAGGAGAAAGTCAGGGGATAATTGTGTGGAATTCCCAAAATTCCTGAAGAATTCAAGGAGACAATTCCCAAATTCCTGCCTGTTTTGGTGTCTCCTCAGGTTGCACCCGCAGCAGCCAGAGGTGGGATAATTCCCAGGCTCTTCCCAGATGTGCTCTGAGTCTCTCAAAGCACAGGGATCCTGTGGATGGATTCCCTTTGTGCTGTGCACCTTGGAAATGGCACAGATCCAGGGAATGGCTGTGGGATCAGAGACTCCTGCTAGGAACAGGCACCAGAGGGACTGGGATTGTCCTCTGTTACTGCAGGTGGTTGGAAATGCAGAGTGAGGGATCCAGGGAAGCTCCCACCCCGCTGGGGTTCTCCTGATGTCAGCACCTCTCCTCAATCCCTTCCACCCTTTGGACACGGTGTCGTGGTTTGGTGAACTCACAGCTCCAAACTCGGCTCCTGTTGGAAGCACTGGAGGAGCTGCCAATGCTCTGCTCTAAATGACAGCAGAATTTATCCCTGAATTCCATTTTAGGGGTTTTTGCTTAACCCAAGTGTGACAAAAAGCCACAGAGGCCAGAATCCCATCCCATGAATCTGGGTTACTTCAGCCCAGCTGGAAAACTGCTCCATCTCCTCCAGACTTCCACCACCTTTTCCTCAAATCCTTCCAAGCCCAGCAGGTGATGGATGGCAGGATGAAGGAGTGCTGACAAGAATTAATGTGGATTTTTTTTCAGAGCTCCACGCTGACTCAAGCAGAGCACACGGGGACACGACGTGGCTTGGGATGTGTCACGGAAGAACAAACTGATGATCCATCAAATAGCTGACATTCCCTTTCTATTTGAGCAAAGGGAAGCAATGAAAATACACCTGGCCTAAACAGTTCCCCAGGGAAAAACATCTTCCCAGCCCCAGAGTGGGCAGCTGGCAGTCTGAGGAGAAGGATTTGCTGCCTTTGATCTTTGCATGTGAACGCAGAGACTTCATGAAATTACCCAGCCCTTGAAAAAAATGCAGCTGGTTCCCCAGTTCCTGTTACTGTTTGAAAAAGTAGGAGGAGAAGCTCCTATTTGCAATCCCAAAGAAAAAAAAAGACCAAACCCTGTGGAGACACCTGTTAGACCATGAAAACACCGTTGTGTTGTTTTGGAAGGACAAAGTCCCCGAAAATCACTTTTTTTGTTTGGTCTCTGAACCATAATCATGGAACCACAGAGTGGGCTGGGTTGGAGGGACCTGCAAGATCATCCAGTGCCACCCCTGCCATGGCAGGGACACCTCCCACTGTCCCAGGGTGCTCCAAGCCCTGTCCAACCTGGCCTGGGACACTTCCAGGGATCCAGGGGCAGCCACAGCTGCTCTGGGAAACCCCTGGTATGACCTCACCACACCCACATTAAGGAATTTCTTCCTAAACTCTCTCTGAGTTAAGATACAAACGTCCCAAGGAAATTCCACTTTTAGTACCCTGCCTCCATCCCACATTTGGCCACCCACGATCTGGTGATCTGGCATTCCTGGACTAACCTCTGATGCTGTCGTGGACAAGTTGATTTGTCTCCTCTGGCCATGATCTTCACCTGCAGCCTCCCAAGATGCCCCTCCACCCCCAAATTCCAGGTTTTTACCTGACTTCCAAGTGCAGCACCAGCAGGCAGCGATCAGCCATCTCCTGGAAGGACCTGGCCAGCTCACTCAGGCTCTGCAGGATCTGCTCGGATGCAGGAAGGTGTTCCAGGCTGGCGTGGCTGTCCTGGCCTGGGGACATGGCTGGCAAGAGACAAGAGTTAAACCCCAATTGTTTTTGTGCAAAACAAATTAAAGCAGAGGTGAACAAACAAAGAGGGAGCTGTGCAATTAAGTGTGGAAATCACAGGACATGGACAGTAGATGATCTTTGATGCCCAGGGCAGCTGTGGCTTCCCTTGGATCCCTGGCAGTGTCCCAGGCCAGGCTGGACAGGGCTTGGAGCACCCTGGGACAGTGGCAGGTGTCCCTGCCATGGCAGGGGGTGGAATGAGGTGATCCTTGAGGTCCCTTCCAACCCAAACCACTCCATTAATTAACTCCATGAATTAACTCCATGAATTAACCTGTGTCAGCAACTCCTGAGGTCACAGCAAAATTCATGAAGTAATTTTTTAAACCAAGGAACACCGAGAAATTCCCAGCCTGGCGAATACTGCTGGAAATAACGAACTGGCCTGGAGTGTGAAAGAGGAATAAAGAGGGAAATGAGGGTGACAATCCAGCCTGGGCAGGTGGCAATGACCTTTCCCTGAGACTCCTCCCAGCCTCTCTCTCCTCACTGAGCTCTGTCCCACCAAGAAAATTAAATTATCAGCGAGGGGCTGAGTGGCTTATTTACACAACCTCTCATTCCAGATTATCCCAGGACTCCCAGGAGACACTTGGGGAGAGCTGTTTGTCCTCCAAGTGACACTGGAGGGTGGCAGGACCTCAGCTCGGGGTCAGGTCTAGGGATAATTATCTGATGACAGGACAAAGCAGAAAGCCCCACCTTTACCATGCATGAAAAAAACCATTTTTTTTTTTTTTTTTTAGCCCCAAATCCTACATTTTGAGAAGTTTTTATCCTCCTGGAGATGCACTTGGTGCAGGAATCATCTCTCTTTAGCAGAGCTGGCTCTGTCTGGAGATGGCACCCTGGAAGTGCTGGAGATGGATGGAGCCATCACCCGAAAAGCAGGAGTCAGCTCCTTCCTGCTGCAGGGAGATGCACACACCATTTTTCTCCTCTCCACAATTCACTTGCAGCACTTGAAGTGAAGCTGTAATTATATTTGTCAGTGGAGATAAGGGGAGGAGGGAGACGGGCACAATCTGCTCCCTGCTTAAAGCACAGTGTGGTGGTTTTGGTTTGTTAATTTGAGAATTTTTTAATTCTGAAATTTTTTTGGTTAATCTTTTTTTTTTGTTTGTTTGTTATGAGGTAGGATTAGGAGAAAGGTAAAGTAGGTTTAAAATTTTAAAAGGGTATAAAGAAAGTTTTGTTAACAGTAATTGAAAGGAAAAATGTAGTAAGAATTAAACCTTTTAGAACACTTTTTTCCTCTTCACAATCTTTTCTTTCTTATGGATAATGCAAAGAAACAAAACCTAAAATTTTAGTTAGTTTACTACTTTTAAAATAGGTTTTTTTTTAGTTTATTTAGGAAAAGAAGTCCTCATGTTAATGTTATGGAGACTTCTCTACAAGAGGGAAAAAAATTCCCAATTGTTTTGTGTTTTTTTTTAAGAATAGTAGTTGTTTGGTGAAATTTTCATCTTTAACATGTGTTTTTCACAAAAGCATGCTCACCTTTTCAATAGCTCTACAAACTATCAATTACATCGACAACTTTTCCATCATTTCCCTAAATATCTCCCATTCAAAACCAAAACACACTGAAATCCTTCTGGGTGTGTTCAGGGCCCCCCTGGCAGGGAGAAGGCTCAGGTGGGGTTTTTGGGGGGATGAATCTGAATTTCTCCTGTGTGTTTTTGCTTTTGGAGCTCAAAGGAAGAGCCCATCAATTTTCCTTTCTTCTCTGGCCATCCAGAAGAGAAAATCCCATTCCTTTAAGTGTCGTTCCAGATAGTTTTACTCCATCATCCTTGGCAGCACGAAGCCAACAAATGAGCTGGAGCAGCAAAAAAATAATCTGAGCCTAAATTATTAAAGGGCTTTGAGTAGAAAATGCCATTTGGAGCTGGCTGTGGAGTTGGGCAGTTCTTTGGGCAAAGGCTGAGCCTTCCTGTGGCTGTGGACCCGCCACACTCTGAAAAGGGGAGGGATCTCTGACTGCTGAAATGCTGGGAAAAGGGAAAAAAAAGAAAAGGGGAAAAAAGGGAAAATGCTGGAAAAACAAACCAGGCATCCAATTCTTCCCCTTCCCCTCCTTCCTAACCCATGTCCACCCAGCAGAACACGAGCCCACGTGGCCACCACAACAGCTTGGCCAATGTCAGGGTGAAATGCTGGAAAAAGGGGAAAAAAAATCTGGAAAATGCTGGAAAAACAAACCAGCCATCCAATTCTTTTTTCCCTTCTCCTCCTTCCTAACCCTTATCCACCCAGCAGAACAGGAGCCCACCTGGCCACCACAACAGCCTGGCCAATGTCAGGGTGAAATGCTGGAAAAAGGAAAAAAACAATCTGACTGCTGAAATGCTGGAAAAAAAATCTGGAAAATGCTGGAAAAACAAACCAGCCATCCAATTCTTCTTCCCCTTCCCCTCCTGCCTAACCCATTTCCACCTAGCTGAACACAAGCCCACCGGGCCACCACAACAGCCTGGCCAATGTCAGGGTGAAATGCTGGAAAAAGGAAAAAAAAAAATCTGGAATGCTGGAAAAACAAACGAGCCAATTCTTCTTCCCCTTCTCCTCCTTCCTAACCCGTTTCCACCCAGCAGAACACGAGCCCACGTGGCCACCACAACAGCCTGGCCACTGTCCTGCTCCACTGGCCTTGATCATCCTGGAGCCTTCCCAGATTAATTTGCCCGAGGTGAATTTTCCATGCTGCTGGATAGAAGTCCCAGCTTTGTTTGGGATTTCTCCTCGCTGGCTGAAATCCCACTCAATTCCTCTCCCTCTGAGGAAAAGAAACGTTTCATTCCAGCAAAGCTGAGAGGAATAAACTCAGCACAGGCCTTGTCACCCACGATTTGGGTCACTCTGCAGTTCCAGGGTCCCTCCTGACAGGCTGTGCCTGGTGAATCGATGGGTGCAGATTGCCAGAGCTCTGGAATATGAAACAAAACCCCTGGAGCCACTCAGGTGTGAGCAGAGTGAGCACTGACACATCCCAGTGGTTTCACAGCACAAGGAGCAAAATCAATCCAAACTCTGCACCCTGAACCTGAGGAAGGAACCTCCAAAATGCTCAGGATTTGCACAGCATTCCCTAATTTGCTCTATGGGGGAAAGGAAAGGCTCACAGAGACATTTTACAGCTCTGCTGGGGGAAAATCCCTCTTCTTTGAGAGAGAAAAGCAGCAAGAAACTCCTGCTGAATTTAAGGACCAGTTCGCAGCTCCTTAAATTTGAATTTCTTCCTCCTTTCCTCTCCAGAAGAGGTAACTCCAAAAAACACAGGGAAAAGGGAATTTGTCATGGGGTAGGTGCTGGATTAAGCCTTTAGAGAATCAGGGTTAACTCTTCTCTCTGCTGGAGACTTTCCTGGGGACCTCAGGCACCACTTTCTCTTTTAGTGCTTGAGTTCCCAGCAGGTAAAAACCTGGATAATGAGTTTTTATCCATCACTGCCATTCTAGCTGACTCAGTTCTCCCTGTCTCCCCTTCCCACAGCTTTTAGCAGCACGAGGAGATAATGCCACAAGGACACAAAATCGCTACTAAAACACCTTCAAAAAGGAGAATATCTGGTATTTAAAGGAAAAAGCTGTGAGTGAAGCTGAGCAGAATTAGAGATGTGATTATTTTTTAAAGGAACAGGGTGTGGACATCAGATCCAACATTAAGGACTTATTTCAGCAGGATTTCTGCCAGGAAACCTCTGACTTCTACACCCAAAAAACCATGAAAAAAATTAATAATTTTTAAATATTTCACAATTTAAAAGCCACCTCTGTGTTAAGCCATGGTCTGTCCCTCTGGGACTCAGCTGAGCAAGGGAAAGGTGCTGCTGGTGAGGAAAGCTTTGTGAGGGGACAGCAACGTCACCAAGGTGTCCATGCCCCACCAAAAGGTGACTCCAAGGTACAGATCAGTCATTGCCTTCTAAATTGGTCCATTTGGGAATTCCAGCTCTCTAGGAAAGGTCTGGAATGAGCCATAAAAGCTGGAGCTGGATTTTGATTCTCCCACAGTTCATGGGATTCATTTCAGAGTGATGGCAATTCAGGAAGCAAAGCTGGATTTTGGGGCTGACACCTTCCCCGTGCATCTTCTCTGAGGTGTGAATATTTGGGCCTCTTAGATATGAACAAATACTTCAAATATTCACCCAGATATTGCTGCTTTTTACCTAAATTGTTCTCTTTCGTAGGGCTTAAATCCAGGCAAATAAAACACTCAGAGGGATGATTTCTCCCAAGACTTCCAAGATCATGGAATGGAAGGGAAGCAGGAATGTTGGAAAGGAGCTTTAAAGGTCATCAGTCCAACCTTCAACGTGTCTGGCACCTCACACCTGGATTTGGGATGTCAGATGTCTAAAATGTCCAAATTCCCAGCATTTTCCTGGGAATCCACTGGGATCAATGGCAGGGGCACACACTGGTGCCAAAGGGACAAAGCCACACTTGTAGGACAAACAGGAGTGAAGAGGAAACAAGCTCAGGGATAAATTAATATGCTCATTAATAAATCTCTGAGCAAATTTCCACTAATGAGTCCTGTTTTCTTGGAGAAAAATCAGGGCTGTGCTGCTGGAGGAAACTTAAGGAAGGGATTTCCCCTTGCAAATCTCCTCGAGGTTCTGATGGAAAGGAAAGGAAAGGAAAGGAAAGGAAAGGAAAGGAAAGGAAAGGAAAGGAAAGGAAAGGAAAGGAAAGGAAAGGAGAGGCAAGGCAANCATTTGGGGAATTAATGTTTTTTACGGCGCGTGTACCCTCGTCACTTAATGAATTGTCTCGTTAGCGCTGCCTGCGGAGCTCCTCGCCTGCCTCCGCTGCCGGGCATCAATTTCCCCAGGAAATTAGCACTTTTAAAAAGGCAATAACTCCTCCAAAAAGTGGTTTGTTTTGTGGTTTTTCTGCAAAGATGCAGCCTTGGGGAAAAAAAAAAAGAAGGATTATTGGGGGGGAAAGGAATCTGGTAAATAAAATAGAGGGGCAACATAAAAAGTGTGTGGGGAGGTTCGAGCTCCATCCTGGAAGGTTTGGTTGATCTACACTTTTCTTTAAGCACTTTGAAGTCTGGAAAAGGCGTGAAAACCACCCAAAACCAATTGGTTCATTAAAAAAGCCTCCAAAGATCAGGTGTTTTTCACTAGAAAGCTGGGGTTTTTTTCACTGAAGGAAGCAAAATTCCACAGGGAGAGTTAAGAGCAGGATCCTAACACAGGATTAGGAGCAGAGTTGATTTCACTGTGGAAGGATTCCCTAAAAAGTCCAGGATTTGCTCTTCCAGTGTTCCTTAACTGGGAAAATTCCTCTGTGTTAATTTTTCCTGTTTTCACTCATTTCTGATGTAACTTTCCCAGAACTTGCCCTTCTCAGAATTATTATTTCCTGGGCTGAATTCTATTATCTCAGAAGTGACTGGATTTTAAAAAGTCCTTTCAGCTTCTTCTGAGTTCTGGGAAGGATTTTTTTTTTTTTTTGGTGTTTCCCAATGTGCTTCACCAAATCTTCCTTAAAAACAGGGACTATCACAGGTCAGTGGAGACACTTCCATCAATCTACAGCAAACCAAAAACTCACCCCCCTTTTCTTCAGAGTCTTCAGGATACTGAGCTGCACCTTCCCAAAAAATGCCCTCAAAACCTCCCTGCAGGATTTCTCTGGGCCTCAGAGGATTTGCAGAAGAACCTTAAAAATCTCCCAGTCTGTTGGATTTAGTGGAAGTGAAAGGATTAAATTCCTGAAGTTAATCAGTGTCCTGATGCCCAGGAATAAAAGTATAATGAAAATAAATACAGTGAAACAGAGCCTTAGCAATTTTTTTTTCCTTACAATTATAGATAAAAGTGGTTTTTCGAGGGCTGTTTGCTTTTAACAGATTGGTTTGCAAAGCAAGAGGAGCAGCCCAGGGATCTGGAAGACAAAGAATGAACGAGTTTTGTCCAAAGGAACCCAGAGGAAGGTGGGAATGGGAACATCCATGGGAACGATGAAGAATTTTCAATTTCAGGGTGAAGAATGGGAAAGAAAAAGGGACGAGCACCAGGATGATCAGACCCAGCCTGATTTCTCCACAATTCCTGGTTATTTAAGAGTCGTTCCCCCAAACCCCAGAGGAATTTAAGTGCTGGTGAGATCAGAGTGACCCAATGGTGTCGCCAAACCCTGGCTGTGATGAGTCCCCATCCTGTAATTTTGACAATTATTCTGCCCCTTCCAGAGCAGGGCAAGGTGTCACCTCGGTCACAGCGAGGAGGAGCAGGGAGGACTTTCTGCTCTCGATCTTTGCCATCAGGGAATCATTTTCTCCAGAAGAGACAAAAGGCCTTCAATGGGATGAACAGACCGGAGTGGCCAGCAGGCTCCTTGGAGCCATTCCCACAAAACCCCGATTTTTCCTGGCATTACTCACGCGGGATCCCGGCTGTAGGCTTGAAGACTTTGCTAATTAGGGCACTTATTTACATGACAATCCCCTGCGTTTAGGGCTGGTGGGTGGGAGGAAGGAAAGACGGAATGAGAGTAATTAGCGTAATGAGGATGGTGAGTTAAGTGCTGACCCCACGGATCGATCCCGGCACAGATTCCCGGTGCTGTCTGCCCATAAATGAGCAGCCAGGGCAGGGAAACAAGGTCTGATTTCCTCATCCCATTAAATATTTGATGGGAAGCGCTGAGGCTGGGGGAGGCTGCAATCCATGGGAAAAGCTTCACTGCAGACATTCCAAAGAGAAAAAAAAAAACCAAACAAACAAAAAAACCCTCTGGAAGGCACCAGGAGATCATCCAGGAGATCATTTTGATGGGAACACAGGAGCTTTTAGGTGACTGGTGACTGTGTGGTTTCAATCCCTGAGCTCCAGCAAAGCAGAGCCATTCTGAAGCTATGAAATTTTCGTGCCAAAATTCAAAAATAAACCAAATGAATCTCCTCGTGCTCAGTTAAATCAAACTAGGCATTTTATCTCCGTGAAGTCAGCAGCTTCCTGCTGGTCTTGAAGGTGTTTTAACACTTTGCTATCCCAATTTTTCCGTGGTTTTAGTCCTCCAAAAGTCAACTCAGCCAAGAGGGACCCAGCTGGACTCTGCCTGAATTGCTCTGCTCAGCTCTTGGCTGTAGAATCCTGGAATGGTTTGGGTGGGAAGGGACATTAGAGATCTTCCAGTTCCAATCCCATGGGCAGGGACAGCTGCCACTGTCCCAGGCTGCTCCCAGCCCCAGTGTCCAGCCTGGCCTTGGCCACTGCCAGGGATCCAGGGGCAGCCACAGCTGCTCTGGCAATTGCAGCCCAGGCAGGAATTCCTTCCCAATATCCCATCCATGCCTGCCCTCTGGCACTGGGAAGCCATTCCCTGTGTGCTGTCCCTCCAGGCCTTGTCCCCAGTCCCTCTGCAGCTCTCCTGGAGCCCCTTTAGGGGCTCTGAGCTCTCCCAGCTGTTTGTAGCAGCTTTGCTAAATCCCGGTACATTTGCAGTCCTACCAAAGCTGTAAATGGTGATTAATTAGCAGTTGATCGATCACCCCTGGTTTGGATTGGACTTGACAGATCCCATTTCCCTCTGGGTGAGGGTGGCAGAGCTCCCTGTCCTTGCTCAAGGCCATTCCCACCTGGGGAACCCAGGAGACCAGGCAGGGACCTCATTCCTTCATCAAACACCACCCCAAGCTCTCTGTGGACAGGTTTGGAGCAGCCTGTGGAGAACACTGGGAATCTCTGAGCATCCCAGAGCAGGAACAGGCTGAGCTGTGGGATGGACGAAAACATCTGTGGACACGAGCCGTGGCCAAGTAGATAAAATCACCAAGAAGAGCTTCTCCTTCTTTTCCTCTGCTTCTCCTCAGAAGCAACAAGATCTGAGTGACTTTGTCCACCAGCAGCAGCTTCCAGGCCAGCTTAATCCCTGCACCCAGGGCAGGGCCATCCATGGGGGCACAGCAAGTTGGGGATGATTCACACAAAAGAGGTTCAGAGCACCTGGCCAGGATCTGTGCTCTTCCAGAAGGGCCCCAACTGCTCAGGCAGTGGGAAAGAAGAAATATTGGAAAATAAGGCTATTTCTGAAGCTTAAATAAAAAGCTGTCATTTCGATTAAGTCATACTGAAGCAGCAGATATTCACCAAATAATCAAAGCACTCAAGATGTACCTTGTTAATTTAATGGCAGATGGTTTGCATTTGGTGGAAATGTGCAGCTTTTTCTGGTTTAGACAGACAATTTACTTTTGTTGTAATAACAAAGCCACAGCATTCAGCAAGTCCTTCCTATGCCCCAGGGCAGGCCCGTGTTGATCATCTTTAATCTGGCTTTTAAATAAGGTTCTCTATTAATAGATCTTAAAAAAAAAAAAAAATCCCCGTGAGCAATCAATACAGCAAGATGTGCTACAAGTTCAGTGACAGGGGAAAAAAAATCAGCTGCAGTTTGAGAGAAATAGAGCCCCATTCAAGGGCTGAATTCAGTTCATTAGGGGGTTAAACACAAAGCCCTGCCCGAGCTCAGCACTGCTGGGTGGCCTGGCTACAAAATGAAAGGCAGCAATTTCCCCTCCACACCGGGCCTGATTTCCATTTGTGCTGAAACCTCTCTGCACCACTCTGGAGGGGCCTTTAAGTGACTTTAAATGACAGCTCCGTGTGGCAGAAAGGGGCTCCGCTGTCCATTCTAGAGCCATCATCCCTGGAGTGGGGCAGGATGCTCCCTCCCAGCCATCAAAGCCCATTCCTGGCTCAGGGAAGCCAAGGAGAGGCTGATGACGCTCCCGGGGCAAAGTGGCCCAGGATGGTTTTGATGCTCTAATGGTCCTCGGTAAGCTTTGAAAAGCATTTTGAGATCTGTGGCTGGAAAATGAGATGCAAATGCTCAGTGTTATTGTTAATAAAGCCAGGCAGTGAGAGAGAAAAACAGGATTTTGGTAAAAAGCTGTAGAAAACCTCATTTTTTTCCTCCCCTGCTTTGGATCAAAGTCGTAGCTCACCCAAACTGGGACTATGGGGGAATTAAATTTGATTTAATGCTGCCCATCTGCAGAGGAAAAGGGGAGAACATCTTCCACACCCCCTTGGAATTTGGGATGAACAGGAGAAAACATCTGCTGTGGACATGGATAAAGCAGTGAAGAGGCTGAACGACCTCAGGATGTGTTCCTGAAGAGATTTTCTCTTTGTGGAGAAGGCAGTGACAGGACAGGAGGTCCCTCCTCAGGCTGGTGGCTGTTTTACCAGTTTGAACTGGAAATGCATGAAAATGCTGTTATTACTCACCGAGGATGACCCAGACAAGGCCCACACAGAGAAGGTGAACACGACACACTGAGCAAATAAAGATTTCTCACACAAAGGGCTGAGGGAAGGGCAGCTACTGAGCTGTGACACCGATGCACAAATGCAGAAAGTTTAATTCCAATGAACCTTCTGGAAGAGAAAGACAATCCTGATCTAGCTGAGCTGGAGGAGCTCAGGGCCTAAAGGGGCTCCAGGAGAGCTGCAGAGGGACTGGGGACAAGGCCTGGAGGGACAGGACACAGGGAATGGCTTCCCAGTGCCAGAGGGCAGGCATGGATGGGATATTGGGAAGGAATTCCTGCCTGGGCTGCAATTGCCAGAGCAGCTGTGGCTGCCCCTGGATCCCTGGCAGTGGCCAAGGCCAGGCTGGACACTGGGGCTGGGAGCAGCCTGGGACAGTGGCAGCTGTCCCTGCCATGGCAGGGGTGGCACTGGGTGAGCTTTAAGGTCCTTTCCCACCCAAACCGATTGATTCCATGAAAAAGCAATTCCAAACTCTGAGTTTAAGCCTGTCAGTCATTCCCTGGTGATCACAACAATCTGAAGTCACGAGGTGCCAAGAGCAGCTGAATTTAAAGGGCAGCTCCAACTCCAGAAGCCAACAGCTCATCTTCCATCCTCCTCCCTACACACAGACAGCAATGGGCTTAAAAATGTTAAAAATCTTTAAAAAGCTTGTCCCAACTCCTTCATGGCTCATAATAATTCCTTCTCTAAAATATTCAAGGAACCTCAGAAGGCTGAAGCTCCACCAAGGAAAAGGATGAGGTTGTGTTCTGTCTGCAGCTGACAAAGCACAGAAGATGAGGAGGGGAAACCTGCCTTCCATTTTCCTATAAAACCCCTTTAAATGTGACTCGACTTCCTCAGCAAATGCACCTTCTCCCAGCAACTTTAATCCTTAAATGGTTATTGTTAAAAAGGAGTTTGTATTCCCTCAAAAGACAAGAGCAGAAGGAAATGGCTTTGTCATATCTGACTGGTTCGGGAAATATAAAATCCAATTCTGAAGTGGAGCAGATAAGGGCAGAGCCATGGAAGAGCCATCAGCTCAGCAAACACCAAATAATGAGCAGTGCAGAGACTGCCCAGCGTGATAAAACCCTCCATTAGCACGGCTGGGTGTGAATGAGGGATAATTGTGGCACGTCCACAGCCAAAGATTATTGAATTTTTATCTCTGGGAAGGAGCCTTTGACAGCCTCACCCCAAAGCCACCAGCAGGTCACGCCTCTTTTCAGGGTTTCCCAAAATCAGACCTGCCCAGCTCCACCTTGTGCTTTCTGGATGTTCAGAGCTGTGCCTATAAATTCCCTGTTTGCATCCAAGGAAGCTTTGCTGCCTTCCCCCAGGGCCACCACCCCCACAAGGGCTTGTTGGGATTAGGGAATTTCTGGCATTGCACCAAAAATTCAGGCCTGATCACTCTCTGAACGCTTAGGTGATGCCCTGAGTGGGACCAGGACTGAATCTCAAGCTGTTGGGGCAGAAAAGAGAAAACAATCAAAGGATGAAAATTTCATTTATAAGCATGAGGTCAGGACAGCCTCTGTCATTTCCTACCACTGCCCCTTCTCCCCCTTGTTCCAGACACTCCTGGCATTTCTGTACAGACATTTTAGGATGAAGTTATTACGAAGGAAGATGGATTTTTATTTTCAGGAGGATGCTGCCAAGTGAAATATTACACTTTGTGCTTTTATGTTTATTCACCACTGTGTGGGACGTCCTCTCTGAGGCCTGAAAATCATGCTAGTGCCCTTTAATATCTGGAAAATATTGATTTATTAAAAACCCTGAGTTTCAACCAGACCTGAAATTATAAATGATGTTTTATTTTAGCAGCTCTGACTGTTAGAACATAAATCCTCAGCCCCAAGAACTCTCCTAGTAACTAAATAAATATTTGGCCACTGAACTTTGATAGCATTTCCCACTGGGTTTTCTTTAATTTTGTTATTTGTTTAGACGCCTCTAAAGTGAGAACAAAGCAAGTGTTGTCACCCAGGTATTGAGAAGTCAAAATCTGGTTACAGGAATATTAAAGCTACCTGGACTAAGTTGGGTTTTAATTGTTAACTGATTGTACAACCTTAATTTTTCCTTCTGGATCCAAAGGATCTGATCATGGAAAGCTGAGTGAGGAGTTGAAAGTCCTGCTCTAGATCAGAGTTAGAAGCCAGAGGAAGGATTTCAGTCACCCAGAGAGGCTCTGCTGCCAAGGGACAGTGATTTAATGAGGAATGTCCTTCTGGGTGTGTCCCTGAGGGTCACCCTGGGTGAGGTGTCAGGAGGGCAGAGACAGCAGAGCCTGGAGACCCCAGCACTGCCCCTGCCTGCCAGGGCCTGCCTCGTGGGAGCATTTCATTCTCCTGCTGATGCCTCAGGGTTTGGCTTTTATATTTTCAGATTCTGTGCTGCTTTAGTGTGTGGGTCTGGGCTCCATATTATGGGATGGTGAGCTCTCTGCACAGAGCAGGCAGACAAAACAATTCCTTCTCTAGCTGGGGACCAAGGACAAATGATCCAAATCTCAGGCCCAAGAGCACAAACAACGTGGGCTGGAGAGAGAAAAACAAGAAGGATGGGACTTGATAAGCTAAAGCTGGAATTGGACAATGAACTCCAATCTGCAAATTTTTAGGCTCTTTGCCTGAGCGCCCCTTAATTTCAAAATTATAATAGTAATTTGGAGGGAGGGAGTTACATTTTCCATTTCAAGAGAGGCTCCTGCCTTCCTCAGCAGACACGTCTTGTCAAACCAAGACACCCCACAACCCCATGAAGAACAAAGAGATGAAACTGCTTCTCTTTCTGCTTCCCTCTGACATAAACCTGCTTGGGAAGGGGGAACCAAAGGAGCTCATTCCTGCTAAAATCCCGTATTTCTGCTGTTCCAATCCCCAGGCAGAGGTTTCCTGTGGGAATTACTCACTCTGGGATGCTGAGAGGCTGGAGAAAGCTGCCTTGGTGCGTCCTGCCAGCCACTCCAGGCTCTCGTGCAGATTGGCCAAGGCCTTGAGGTCGCTGACGTCCCGCAGGATCTCCTGCTGAGGGATCAGTTTGTCTCCCAAATTCCCGATCAGAACTTCGGATTCTTTGCCAAAAGCAGCCCTGAAATGGAAAAAAAAAAAGCCCCCTCAGTATTGCTGTGGTCTGTGCAGTGACAGAGGACTCTTGCAATAATATCAGAAGGGTAAATATGATTTATTAACATGACTCTATAATACAAAGAATTGGGCTGTTATCTGCCCAGCACGGAGCACAGAAGCTGCTGCTTCCAGCTCCATTTAAGGAATGCCAGAACAGCTTACACAATCAGAGATAACAACTTTTCACCTCATAGGCTGAAAGAAAGAAAACCTCCATCTCCTATTATCAGGAGACAGGCAGAGAAACCTCTGTCCTTGAAACACAGCTCAGAGATTTGCTTATAGAAACTTGTACAGAGCAAAAGACAGTAAAAAGACACTTTCCCATGGGAAGATTTTTTCTCAGGCCTGCATGCAGGGAAACTTATAATATGTTCATGCAACACCTCAGGAATGTGGAACCAGGGACAGCAGGAGGAGGCCTCAGTTCCACCTCAGGGAAGGTCAGCCCGGCCCTTGTGGGACCATCCCAGGGATGTTTTCTGAGGGAATTCCAGAAGAAAACCCAGAGAGGACTTTCCCATTTTCCTTCTCCTTGCATTTACAACGCTGGAATTCCACCTCACTCCTCACAGTTCCAAACTCCATCCCAATCAACTCCTCACCCCACAGGGAACTCACACCTTGCAGGTGCTTCCCGTGTGTCCCTGGGATTTCCATAAATAACACTTTTCCATCTTTCCCTGGAAATCAGCTCTTCCAATCCCTGATTGACCTTTTTCCCCCCACCCCCACATCCATTTAAACAAATTCCTGGTGAAACCCCAATGGCTGATCATGACAGATAAATGATTTGGAGTATCAGTCCATGAATTATTTCACTGCCAAGGAGATCCCACCTGCTGAAAAATAATGACCAAGAGAAATATGTTTAATCCAAAAAAGGTGGAAAAAAGTTCTTTCCAGGTGTGATCTTCTGCCATGTTCCATGTTTTCCATCCAGATTTAGCTTTCCCAGTCCCTGTCTCCATGAAGAAAAATGTTTGGTTGTTTCCCAGGAGTATTCCCATGGCAAATATTCTCATTTTGCAGGTAAAAGAGGAGACCCCACATGACTTTTTGGACATCATTAAAATGGAAAAAATCAGGACACAGCTCCTACATCCAATTCCAAGAGCTCCCAGCTGAATCCAGGTGGAATTCACTGCCAGGCTCAAAGTGAAGCACATTTACCCTGCTCCTCAGCACACTTTGCCCATCATTAGCTGCTCTTTTGTTGGAAATTTGAATTCCACTTCCATCCAGCTCTGCAAATCTCCAAGTCCTGCCATCAGCTCTTTTCTGAGCTCACCATGAGGAACCACTGCTGAGCAGAAGAGTTCCAAGGAGAGCAGCAAAATCACCCCAGCAGTGGCACTTTCTGCTCAGTCTGAGCAGTTTTGTTGCCAGATTTTATCCCCAGATCTGTGGGAATTTGCTGGCACTTGAGGAAAAAACCAAACCAAAAAAAATTCCCCAATCTTGAAAGGGTTTTAAATTGCTCAGTTGGATTCATTAAAGGCAAAAACCCAAAAATAGCCTCCCTTAAAAAGAACTTTTTGAGGTTAACAATGCAATTTGTAGGATTAAGAAAGCTGGAGATTCTTCCTGGATTTGGGTTCAGAATTTATGTAACCCTCAAAAATAACCCCCAAATTGAGCCCAAATCCTCCAAAACTCCTTTGCCTTCACCAGCCAAGCAAAACCAGAAGGAAACTTGTGGGATGTGGAGGGAAGATCCAGGTACTCCCTCGGTTTTACACCTCTGAGGTGAAAGTCCTGATAATAACAGGATTTACTCATTTGTGCTTGGGATGAGGCACATTTCCCTGGGGGAAAATGTCTAAAAACCCTTTTCATATAAAGGAGCAGACTGTCATCAAATGGAAATGATTCACACCCATGGAAAATTCAGATGCACTGTCCCAGCATGGGGAAAAAAGCGTTCCCAAAGGGAAAAAAGGGCTCCAGTTTGCTGCCAGTCATACAAACCTGTCCTTTCACCTTTTAAAAGTACTGTGGATATAATAAATAGAGACTGAGGGATTGGACAAGGAGATCTTTTATACTTGAGAGAGAAAGAAATAAGGGAAGAGAGCCAGAAAAGATGAGAATGGAGGAGCTCAGAGGGAAAGGAAGGAAAAGCCTCCCATGAAGGCCTCAGGAAAGGACCTGTGGCAGGAAAAACATGGAGACACCAAAAGAGAATAAAAATAATGGAAAGCTTCAAGCCCAACACTGAAAAAAAAAAAAAAAAAAGCTGGCAGATGTCTGGGACAGCAGCTGGAACAACTTGAGATTCAGCTTTTGAGGCAAATCTTGGCTGCCCAGAGAGGGGGACCAAGGGAACATCACCCCCATCCCAAGGCAGGGAAGGATGCCAGAGCAGCTGTGGCTGCCCCTGGATCCCTGGCAGTGGCCAAGGCCAGGCTGGACACTGGGGCTGGGAGCAGTCTGGGACAGTGGCAGCTGTCCCTGCCATGGCAGGGGTGGCACTGGATGGGCTTTGAGGTCCCTTCCAACCCAAACCATTCTGGGATTCTGGGATTCTTTCCCAATTCCACTTCCTGGGCTTACCCAGACTTTATTTACACGATGGGAATTTGCAGCACCTTGATCCCTTTGGAAACAGCTGAAGTGATCCAAGGTGTGACCTGTCCCAACCTCCTGAATTTGTCACCTCCAAGCACCCTCTGGAGAAGAGCTCATGGAGCCTTCCCAATTCCCTGCAGTGCAGAATCATCCCTCTCCTCCTGTCCCTGTTCCCTGGGAGCAGAGCCCGACCCCCCCGGCTGTCCCCTCCTGGCAGGGACTTGTGCAGAGCCACAAGGTCCCCCCTGAGCCTCCTTTTCTCCAGGCTCAGCCCCTTCCCAGCTCCCTCAGCCACCCCTGAAGCTCCAGACCCCCCATCCAGACCCTTCCTGTGCCACCTGGAAATGCTGGGAAGGGTTTTTTAATTTTAGCCCAAGAACCTGATCCTGAGTTCAGCATTCGGGAGCTTGTTGGGAGCTAAAAGTGAGAGGAAAAACTCCACAGCTCAGCTTTGGAGCTCAGATCTACAACCAGAATGATTTTCATGGAGTGGTTGATGCCTCAGGGTTTGGCTTTTATATTTTTCAGATTCTGTGCTGCTTTAGTGTGTGGGTCTGGGCTCCATATTATGGGATGGTGAGCTCTCTGCACAGAGCAGGCAGACAAAACAATTCCTTCTCCAGCTGGGGACCAACGACAAATGATCCAAACCTCAGCCCAAGAGCACAAACAACGTGGGCTGGAGAGAGAAAAACAAGAAGGATGGGACTTGATGGGCTAAAGCTGGAACTGGACAATGAACTGCAATGTGCAAATGGAGCAGAACTGATAAAAGTGCCAGAGCCCGTGCCCGGTGTCCATTTTGGGACCATTTTGGTTCATCTTGGGTGCAGCCCTGGCTGGGCTCTTGTGCTGCCCAAGGTGGATCCATGGAGGAAATCCTTTTAATAAATCCCTGCTTTATTCTGTAACTCTGCCCAGCCTCTGTCCTAGCTCAGCCTTCTCAAGGCATCAGGGTCTCCTTCATCCCAACCTGGAATGTGAATTCCCAAACAGCTCCTGAGCTTCCCACAGCTCTGCTTTCCCTGGGGCACACAGCAGGCTTTCCCCACTTGCTGCAGAGCTTCTCCAAACCCCAGGAATTTCTGCACCTCCACATCCAAGCTCTTTTCCCACTGCTTTCCCCTCTCCAAGGCAGAGCTGGGAACATCTTTGGGGTTTATCACCAGCACCTCTGCCTGGGGAATGAACTGCAGATCCTCTTTCTCCCGAGCTTAGGGCAGCCTGTTTCACAGCCACCCTGGTGCCAAACAACCTCCAGAGCTCCAAAACCCAATTCCAGCAGCAGAGGCTGGGCTTTGCTTCCCTTCCTGCCCTCACCAAGCTTTGAGCTCCTCTAAAATGCTCCAGCAGGTCCCTCTGGCTGCCCAACCCCACTGGAATATTAATGGGAAATTCTGCTGGTGCCTTCTGACATCTCCTCACTCAGGAGACAGCGAGGGGTTAAGCCAACAAAATCAATCTCTGTCCACAGGCAGAGGATTATTTTTTGCAAATTTTTTTTTTGTTGTTGTTTGGATTCTTTTTAGTACAACAAATGAGTTATAGGAAAGTTGGGGAGGGAAGGAAAGCTGTGCATGGATCTCTTTTGCTGCCACAGGACAAAAACTGGTGGTGAACTTTCAGGATTTGTTTAATTTACCAGTATTCATAAAGGGATGATGCTGAGTAGTTCCATGTCCAAAAAGAACATTTTCCCAAATTTCATCAGGCTTGAGCCTTCTTTTCCAGGAAGGGATGTGTAGTCCTGCCCTGCTAGCCAAGAGTTAGCCATGAATGCCAAATACTGAAATTTTAAATATCTTAAGAGGTTAAATGCTAATGAAATGAGCTCTCCCAAGTTCTCCCATTCCCTGCTAACCAAGGAATGCAGGCCCTGCTTCCCTTTGGCTCCACTGCAGTGTCCAGGCAGAATTATTCCCAATTCATCAGCAGTGCCAAGAGAAAGAAGCAGCAGCAGCAGCAGCAGAGAAGAAATCATGTTCCTTTGTATTAGGAGAAAAGGCTGCTTAAATGGGAAGAGGATGACAAAAAATTGGACGAGCAATTAATTTTATTTTGAAGCTTTCAGGAGGGATCTATTCAACCACCACCCATCCTGGAGGAAGTTTCTAAGCCATCAATGGCTAAATCTGGCCCAGACCAATTATTGTGATTTAAATTAATGCTGCAGGAGCATTCACACAGCACTGGGAGGAACTGGGGCTTAATAGATGATGCTCTGTGCAAACAGATACTGAGAAAAGATCTTTGTCCTAAAGCCTGGGCTGAAAAAAGCCAGGGCACGGGAGCTTTTCCCAGGAAATTCAATGTGGATGACTTAACAGGCTTTTCCTAAAGGCTTTCCATTGGAGCTCCTCTGATCCAGTGTCACAAAATACTTCAATTAATGGCCAGGAGAATGGAATAAATGGAATAAAATGCATATTAGGATGAAAATGTTGGTTCTGTCAGCATCAGGCTGAGCTCGGCCATCCATTTTTGCCTGGGCAGGAATTTCCACTCGGGCAGCAGAGCCCACTGGAGCTTTGCTACCCCACATTGATGGATCAGGAGTCACAGGAAAAGCCAGGAGGGGCTTCCCAGCAGCTCCCCAGGTGAGGAAATGAAGGATAAATGTGAAGGCAGGTGAGGACTGAATCCATGAAATTCAGCTCAGGGACTGCAGAGAGACCTCAAGGGCTCTGCAGCCTCTCCCTGCTCCACTGGGGATGTTTTAAATCCCTGCCCAAGCTGCAGACCCTTCTGTGACCCCACAAATCCCATCCTCTCCAGGCTGCATCCTCCCTGTCACGGGGCTTCCAGGCAGGGAAGGAGGAAAATGACAATCTGGGCAAATTAGACTTGTTATTTTCAACAGCTTCTCCTCCTCCTCCTCCTCCTCCAGTTTTACAGCCAAGTGCCAATCAAGGAAGTGATGAATAGGGATGGGAATGTGCAGGCTTTGGAATCTCACAGGAGCTGAGCCATTCCCAGCACGCAGGCAAAGGGAATCTGCCTCCTTCCACGCTTGCCATGAAAGGTGGCAACAACCTGGTTTGGGCACAGAGAGTTGTCTCCAAAAGAATTCCTGCTGGGAATCTTGGAATTTTTCATTTGCTCTCCTGAGTTAGTTCCCGGAGTTGGGATGGAGGGGAAACTCCACCAGGTCTTGGCTGAAATAAAAGATTCCTTTGGCAGCACTGATTTTTGGGAATTCCTGCCCAGTACAACCAGCTGGCCCCTCCATTAGGTCAGAAAATGCTGCTCCCTTCATCACGTGGGTGATCAGAGCAGCACCAGCCAGCAGGACAAGGATTTGCCTGGATTCAAAGCAATCCTTCCCCAATCCCAGGCACTTCCCTGACTTGGATCACAAAGACAACTCTCCAAATGGCTTTGTCTGAACAACAGAGTGAGCAGAAATTGCACCAGGAAAAGCTTAGGTTGGATATTGGGAAGATTTCTTCCCCCAAAAGGCTGCCCGGGGCAGGGCTGGAGTCCCCAGCTCTGGAGAGATTTCAAAGCTGTGTGGATGTGGCACCTGGGGACATGGTCAGTGGTGGCTTGCCAGGGCTGGGAATGGTTGGACTCGATGATCTCCAAAGTCTTTCCTGTTGGAATCCAGGGCACAGGGAATATTTCCCTGCCTGTATTAGGGAGCCCTGACCCCCAGTCAGACACTGTTTTTAACCTTTGTCCCAGGGAAAAAATTGCTAAGGCTTGGATGTGTTGGAGAACACAGGTGTGAACTAGGTATGTAGCAGTAGTAGTAGGAATCTATCACAGGGTGAAGAATTTAGGATTTTTAGGATTTTAGTGTGAGAGTGAATGGAAGGCAAGATGGAGGATTTGGGGTGTGGTTTCCTTTCCTTCTTGTTCCTTCTTCTTCTTCATTTTCTGTAGCATTGGTGGCACAAAGTCATTGGTTAGGGATGGTGGCAGCATGATTGTTACGTGTGCAGATCAGCAGGAGTCATTGGTAGTAAAGTAAAAACAATGTACGTGCTAGAAAGTAATTGGGCTGATTATCTTTAAAAGGACCTTGGTTTTGAGTATCGAGGCCTTTTCTCGCCATTTTTGCCATTTTGTCCATTTTATGCCTTGCTTCTCATTTGCTCAGTCTGGCATGCAGACAGCGTACCAAACATAAGATAAGAGAAAAATAAACAACAACCTGAAGAGAATCAGTGAGTCTCGCTCATCCTTCATCCCTGGCAAAGAACTCACGGAGGGAACCTCCTTCAAGGGCCCTGGGGGTAGGTTCCCAGCAGGTTGTGGGGGAAACAGCCAAAAGCCTCTCACATTTCCCATTTCCCAAATGGCTCCATGGTTCTCCTCACACCTGGGGACAGGACAGCTACGAACACACCGTAAATTTGTTCTTACTTTTTGCTGCTGCTGCTTTCCTTGAAACCCTTCCACAACGTCCCATAATATTTTACCTTATAAAATCCTCCTCCTCCTCCCTCTTGGGCCTCAGCTGCTTGGGCTGAGCCATGTTGCTCCAGTTGGGCAGGGATTTCAGGAGCCTGCTGATATCATCATCCTTGGCCCAGGAGGCACTGATCACCAGCTTCTCATCCGACTGCACGATGGTCCTGCAGGGAAAGCAGCAACAACCACCTCAGAGAGGAGCAAATCCTGCTTTTAGTGCCACTTTTAATTTAGTTCTGTATTATTCATTACATGCCACGTCACACAAATGGGGATGAAGCAGTGAGGAAAGGATCCAGAGAGGAATTTCACACAGAGTTCACATGGAGGGGACAGCAACACAGGTGGACAGGGCAGGAAATTCCCTTAAACACACAACTCCTGATGGACACTTTGAGACATCTTTTAGGGGAAAAAGGGCCATTTTCCTAATTTCTCCAACCCTGAGAATTCAATTTGGCACCCAGCTGGAGGAGGTCACCCTGCGCTGGTGTCTCCATGGATCATTTTCCTCTGGAATCTCAGCAGTGCTCAGCAGCCTCTGCCCATGGGGGAGTCACTGCAAGGTGGGACCAGCCCAGAACACCTGGATGGAAGCCACCACCTCCCCCTGCAGCTGGCCCAGCCTGGGGCCCAGGGCTGAAGCAATGAAGGGGAATGAAGGGTCCAGGATCTTCTTTCCAAGTCATCCAAAGCATCTCCTGATGGAGATCCCAGCTAAATACTATGTGGGAAACTGAGTCAGGGATTGCAGCGTGTTCCAATTGGGAAGGATTTCCCCGTTTCATATTTTTGGCAGGGTAACTCATCTGAATTCCTGACTGGGAATTTCAGGAGACAAACGGGATGCTGTATTTGGAGGAGTCAATCCAGGACCTTAAAGATTCTCATTTCCACCCCTGCAGGGACAGCTGCCACTGTCCCAGGCTGCTCCCAGCCCCAGTGTCCAGCCTGGCCTTGGCCACTGCCAGGGATCCAGGGGCAGCCACAGCTGCTCTGGCAATTGCAGCCCAGGCAGGAATTCCTTCCCAATATCCCATCCATGCCTGCCCTCTGGCACTGGGAAGCCATTCCCTGTGTCCTGTCCCTCCAGGCCTTGTCCCCAGTCCCTCTGCAGCTCTCCTGGAGCCCCTTCAGGCCCTGCCAGGGGCTCTGAGCTCTCCCTGGAGTTTTCTTTTCTCCAGAGGAACATTCCCAGCTCTCCCAGCCTGGCTCCAGGTTGGAATGGACTGAGCCAACAGAGACACTCCCACAGCCCAGCACCCCCTGACAGGGACCTGGCAGAGCCATTCCAGCCACGTTCTCCCAGATCCAGGCTGGAATGCTGGGGCAGAGATGAGGTGTCAGCAGCATTCAGGTGGTGATTTGGGGAATAAACAGAAATTAAAACAACAACACCCCGAGCATCTGTGTTTTGCAAAGGAAAACAGCGAGAAAGGCACCGAGACAGGAGCCAGCTCTGATCCATCCTGAGGAGAACAGCTCATTTCTCTTCCCACCCTCTCCCCATCCACCAGGAAAACAAGCTTAGCTAGGAACTGCACAGGATTTGTGAAAACGGATTTGTCACATGCACTTTACAAACAAATTTTCCTTCCCTCTGAGTTTCACGTTCAATCTGTCACACACAAAAGGCTGAGTTTTGTTTCCAGCCACACAAGACCTCGGCGTCAACATTCTCGTTTGGCCTGCTGCTGCTGGGAGGCAGTTGGTGTTTTTCCACTCAGGGGAAAAAGATAAAATAAAAAAAAGGTCTTTTATTTTTCATCCTGGTGAAAACTGAGGGGGATAAAAGAGCTCCACCAGCAGCAGCTCTGACATCTGAGATGGAAAAAGGGGATTTGATGATATCTGGGCATTGCTGTGCCAAGGCAAGACAACTGTTCCAGGGAATACATCAGCCAGGGCTTTGTCCTCTGCACATTTAAATGACTGCAGTAATACTCTCCTTCCCTTGGGAGTCTATTTCACACTTGAACAAATCCAACTCTTGGATAAAAAAACTCCTGATACCGAGCTCGTGTTTTATTTTCCTCAATTTCATCCCATTACTCCCCGTTATTTCCCCTCTCAGCTCAGCTCTCTCCACATCCACTGTTTGCTCTCTTCAATTATTTCCAGCCTTATCGTGGCCCTTCAGACTCCAAGGCATCTTTGGGAGTGTCCTGATGGAGTTACACAGAGCCACCTCTCTGTTTTATGATCCTTATTACCCTTTGTCCTCAAAATCCCAACTCTTTGTGGAGTCAGTGCTGGGGAGGAGATGGGGGAGGATGCTGGGATGCTCTGACAAGCTTCACACTCAGCCTGCTGTCCTTGCTTCTCCAGGGTCAGAGTTTTCCAAGAGCCTAATCCACGATTCCCGCTTTCCTCGCCTTTTGGTGGTACCCATGGGTCCATGGAATCCTGGAAGGGACCATAAAGCCCATCCAGATCCACCCCTGCCATGGGCAGGGACACGTCTCACTGTCCCTGGGTGCTCCCAGCCCCATCCAGCCTGGCCTTGGGCACTGCCAGGGATGGGGAGTCCTCTGTGGACAAGGTCCATGGATCCACTGATGTTGTGTGAACATAAGTTTCCCTGCATGCAGGCCTCCAGAAAAATTCTTCCCATGGGAAAGCATCCTTACTCTTTATAAGATCTTACAAGCAAATCTCTGAGCTGTGTTTCAAGGACAGAGGTTTCTCTGCCTGTCTCCTGATAATAGGAGATGGGGGTTTTTCTTCCTTTCATCCTATGAGGTGAAAAGTTGTTATCTCTGATTGTGTAAGCTATTCTGGCATTCCTTGGATGGAGCTGGAGGCAAGAGCTTCTGTGCTCCAGGCTGGGCAGATAACAGCCCAATTCTTTGAACTATGGAGTCATGTTAATAAATCATATTTAGCCTTCTGATATTATTGCCAAGAGTCCTCTGTCACTGCACGGACCATGGCAATACACTGAATTCAGCTCCAAAGTAATCCATGGAACAGCCCCAGTACTATGTGGATCCCTTGGAATTACATCCCCACTCTTTCCCAGGGCTCCAACACCTCCTGATTTTTACTGAGGTTGGTTTTACTCCAACCACCCCCTCCTCAAGAAGATGCTGAAGAGGATGGAACATCCCCCATCTCTGTTGGACACCCAGCTTTTCCCAACTCCTTTTTCCCACATTTTTTTCCCAGCTTCTCAGCCAGTGTTCCCTCTCTGTACCTTCAATCAGTGTCAATCCAATCTGGGTCCTTGAGCAAATTATCCCAGGACAAGGTGACATCTTTTAGTACAGCTCAAAATTCTTCCTTTCACCCCCACTCCCCTTATCCCAAAGTTTTCCATAATTTTTTCTGCTGCTGCCATAGGGAGCTGACCTTGGCTGGACCCAGGTGCCCACCAAGCTGCTCCATCACTCCCCTCCTCAGGGGACAGAGGCAGGAAAAATGATGGGAAAAAACCCTTTTATTGTGGAGCAGACATCATAAAATACAGAATATCAATCTGGGACAGCTGTCCTGGAGATGTCTTTCCCAAAATCTTTCCCATTCTCAGCCTGCTGGTGAGGGGAGAATGTTGGAGAGACAGCCTTGATGCCAGAATCCTGGTGTGTGCCAGCACCTTCCCAGGTACCAATCTGCACTGTGAGGAATCATTTCTCTGATGGGAAATAATATGGGAATATCCCTGGACACAGCTGGGGGAGCGTGGCTTTCCAGCAGGAAACATCTGGAAGCCACAGGGGCTACCTGGGCTCCTCTGCCTTGTGCCAGGTGGATTTTTGGATGATTTTTCCCTCTTCCCATGGCCAAGGTGATGTTTCCATGCTGAGCTCATGCTGACAAGGGCTAAAAAGCAGCTGGGCCAGGCACCCACAGCCTGAGGGGACACCAAAAAGAGTCAAAAAGGCAACTTAAACCCCAAAAGTTCATACAAGAAGGGGAAGATGCCACTAAGAAGCAGCAACATGAGTGGTAAAAGCATTTCCTGGGGAATCAAAAAAACCTGCCACATTTTGGCTGAATTAATTTGCTCTTTCTCAATAAAAAATGGGCTTAGATTTATTTTGCCTGGCTGGAAAGCATGAGGGGTTTCTTTTCTTCACCATTTTGAGTGATCCAGGCCCAGTTATTTCCCATTTTCCCCCCGCAAACTTAGCTGAGAGTTCAGCCAAAGGAGGTTGGTCACCAGAAGCTGCCTCCAGAGAGGGACCTGAGCACCTCCAGAGGATTGAATCACTTTTTAAACTCTCTGAACCACATTTTGGTGATGCCCATCTCTTTCTAAGACTAAAAAGACTCATTTAGGTGAGGGATTCCTTTACTCAGAGCCTTCAGAGAGGTTCAAAAATGAACAAGGTGAGGATGAAGATGGGGAAGAAGGGGGTGGGCACACAAGACAGAGCTGAGAGTGGACAACAAAATAAAAACATGCAACTTCAACTTGGACGTGAGTAAATACTGGCAAATTTATGTAAAAACACATGGAAAGAGATTAATTTTTGCATTTGAGACAGCAAATTTTGCCAGAGAATGCTGTTGGCAGAAGATTAAAAAGAAGGGCTTGTGCTAAGGGCAGCAAATGTGAACTGGGCAGGTTTCTCCTTTCAGTATCTCCAATAATCCCATAAAAATGGTTTTATACTCAGGTTTTTACCATAAAATGGTTTTTAACTCTGGAGTTGAGCTGCTCTCCTGGAAATCTGCTGGAGACGGGGGTTGGACACGACTGGGAAGTGCTGCCAGCACGGCAGGAGGTTTGGGGGCTCCATCTCCCAGCTTTATTTGCATTTTCAGCCCCAGCCCCACATCAATTAGTCAGAAATCAGAGCTGACGTTTGTAAACAGTTTGGGTGGCAAACTGGAATTGGAATTTTGGACAAAAATGCGATTTGCAGGAGGCACCTCACCTACGCCGAACTTCCAAAATTCGTCATCAATTAACGCATGACAGCTGCTATTTATAGCAATGGCCAATCCCATCCAGCCCCCTTAGGTTTGATATTTTTCTTTTTAAATCCCTGGAAAACACGAGCCAAACAGAGCTCAGACATGAACAATCTCAGCTGTGCATTTCCCAGTGCTGACGTCCTTCCCGAGCTGTTCCCGCAGAGAATTCCGGATAAAATCCTGCCTGGAGGAGCCTCCCTTTGGATGCTTTTCACCCACATTTGCTCCAATTCCCCCTGAAGGAACAAATCCTACAAAACCACCTCTCTGGCTTCCCAAATTCTCACTCTTCGCCATCCCAAGAGCAGCCCTTTGCCGGATGGGATCGACTCCCAGCTCCGAGGAGTTCATCCTGATGTTAAGGAGCTGTAAATAATCCTGACTCTACCAGTGTTAGGAAACATGAAACAGGAAAGCCTTATAAATATGACTGTTTAGACTTGGAGAATATGGAACATATAAGTGAAATAGAATTGAAAGCAAGTTTCCATGTCTGAGATGCCGAGCCTCTGTTACTGAACAACAGAGGAACAATGGTGTGGCCAGCTGAAGGTAATCCCCTTTTGATTAAACAATCCCTTCTCCTCACCAAGAGCCCAAGGGTCAGAGCAGACCCCAGCAGCTTGGCAAGAGGGGTCCAAAGAGTAGTTTTTAGGGTTTAAAATATAACACAGTATGGTAATGTAGAGATTCTTATAGGCTATATGTAAATGCTATAGGATTTGTATATCCTACCACATTGGTTAGTGTAAATTAGAATATTCAGTGTAGAAAAAGATTTAATGCATTGTAATGGGAACTTCACTCTCTTACTTTACTCGTGCTCTCACTCTCTTACTTTTACTGTCTTACTTTTGCTCTTATTCTTGCCTTTTGCTCTTGCTCATATCTTGTACTACATTGGTTAGTGTAAATTAGAATATTCAGTATAGAAGAAGATTTAATGCATTCTAATGGGAACTTCGCTCGCTTACTTTACTCATGCTCTCACTCTCTTACTTTTACTGTCTTACTTTTGCTCTTACTCCTGCTTTTTGCTCTTGCTCTTGTACTTACTCTCTTACTCCATCCTTCTGTCTCTGGGTCCTGCTTGGAGCTGCACTGCCAGCTCTTAGCAGGGCCTCTAAACCCACGCCCTGTGTAATAAACCTCATGCTGCAAGACCAGCCTTGATTCCAGAGATCCCTCATCTCCGTTTGTCCCATCACCAACCCACCAGCTCTACCAGCACCGGGATTTATCCATCCCAAGACCCCAGGGAAAGCCCTGGAGCAAAGGGCAGGGCTGTGTGGAGCCCAGATCCCTGCAGAGGGCATAACATCCCTGCGGATGGAAGCGGGAATGCTGCTCCGCTCCCCCGCGTTCCCGGGAATGGATCCGGGTTTCTATTTCAGTCCTTTGCCAGCAGCAAAACCAGAACATTTCCTGTTTTTTCCTCTCGCTGCAATCAGGAGATGGCCAAATTAGCGTTGTCCTAATTAGCCCTCAGCAGGTGCCAAAGCCAGGAATGGCAAAGGAAGGAAGGAAGGACCTTCAAGTTCAAGCCAAACAAATCAAATCAATTGTCTGGCTCCAGGCAGGGAAGTTTTGGGTGAAAAGGGAATATTTTGGACAATGGCACACGAGCAGTTCCCGATTTAGGGGGTGTTCAGGCAAAGTTTAGCCTCTGCTCACTGCTATTGTTAATAATAATAAGAATGATGATGATGATGAGCTTGTTTGCTGGATGAAGTTTTTCCTGAATAAAATCAGGCAATGGGAAGTAATTTCTTGGTCAGGAAGCAGAAGGGCTTTTTCAGGCTCAATAGCCATGGAGGGGATGAGGTAGAGCAGCTATTCCAGCCCACATTCCTGCAGCAACTTGTAGTGGTTTTTAATGGAATTATTTATCCCCATGGGATGAGGCACGATCCCGGTTTTCCTGTCCAGGAGGGATGTTTTACAGATGGATAACTGGGATGTCCTTAGAAGTTATTTATGGATATTTACCTAGGAAATCTCTGATAAATCAAGTACTTGAAGGTTTAACACAAACATCTCCATGGCCAGTTGGGAATTGTGGTGCCTTGATCTCCCATTCTATGGTTGGGGAATATTAGGGATGGATGATCCCAAAATGCCAGTGGAACAAGGACAGAGCATTTGGTGACTCCTTGTCAGTTTATAGAATTGTTTTGGGAAACTTTCACCAAACCCAGCGGGTGTGGATTCATGTGGTCACTGATTCCTAAAATCACTGAATCATTTAGGCTGGAAAAGACTCTCTAGGATTGAATCCAACCATTCCCAGCACTGCCAAGGCCACCCATGTCCCTCAGTGCCACACACGCAGGGATTTAAATCCCCCCAGGGATGGGGACTCCACCCCTGCCCTGGGCAGCTCCTTCCAATACCTGATCAACGCTTCAGGGGAGAAATTTTTCCTAATATCCAATCTAAATTTCTCCTGGTGCCATAAGTTGCAACTTATGGCCATTCCTCTCATCCTGAAATTCCTAAATTGCCATGAGACCTGAATCCCCAAATCTCAAGAGAATTAATTCAAATAAAGCTGAATTCCTTGCAAATGTTCAAATAAAGAATCTGAATTACTTTACTAGAGAGCAAAAGGCACATTCAGCCATGTATTTTAAAGATGACACTTTAGACTCTCAATGGCCAACTTGAGGTTACCTTTTATCACGGAATTATGGAATGGTTTGGGTTGGAAGGGACCATCCAGTGCCACCCCTGCCACAGCAGGGACAGCTGCCACTGTGCCAGGCTGCTCCCAGCCCCAGTGTCCAGCCTGGCCTTGGCCACTGCCAGGGATCCAGGGGCAGCCACAGCTGCTCTGGCAATTGCAGCCCAGGCAGGAATTCCTTCCCAATATCCCATCCATGCCTGCCCTCTGGCAGTGGGAAGCCATTCCCTGTGTCCTGTCCCTCCAGGCCTTGTCCCCAGTCCCTCTGCAGCTCTCCTTTAGGCCCTGGAAGGTTTCATCCTACCTGACTAAGGGAAGAACTGGAATAATTTCTAAGCTCTACCATCACTGTCATCCACATCTCAAGACCCTAAACCACGCTGTGATGTGGATAAACCGACTGGGAAACCACAACTCCCCATATTCCACTGACCCTTATCCCAGCTTTTTCATCCTTAGAAGGAAACACCCTCGACCATCCCAGCAGAGACGATTCAAGAAGCAACTCCTGACCCCTCCTGGCAGAAGAGCCAACCCCCAATGTTGGGATGGATGAAAGTTTGACAAGAGAGTCTCACAGATATGTGTGCCTGGCAGAAAGATTTTTGAATGTAGAAACTGAGAAAGGAATAGAGATGGAAGCAAGTTTTGATGTAGAAGAATAACAAAGGTCTAAAGGAATGCTGAGCCAGTTTTACTGGGTAACTAAGAAGGCAAAGGGTGTGTTAGTTAAGAAAGGTTTTTATGACTCAGAGCAAAGGATAAGCCCACCTCACACAGAAGATGTTTTTACCAAGCAGAAAAATACAAGAAGTAAATAGACATGCTGATGTTGTAAGTAGAAAAAAGGTCTCAGAATTTTCCACTACAAGAAAACTGAAAAACCACTTCTAGCTTAAACTGTAACACACTGACCTTCTGTGATTGGAGAATAATAACATGAATATTGTAATGTTAGTAGTTAGGATAGGCTATAGATAATAGTAAAGGTATTGATTGGTTGTTATGTATTAAGATGTTCAGTAA